>OY759269.1:40633238-40640738 GCA_963662155.1 Lamellibrachia columna | reverse complement strand
GTTGTTGTTTGTTTTGTTTTGGTTGTTGCAATGTTGTTGTTGCAATGTTGTTGTTGCAATGTACTAAACAAACTTACTGAATACTGGACATGCTTGAAGCGACTGACTGTGGATTCTATATAACATGAATGTCAGCTGACTTTATTATAATTATAATGTGATAGTCATTCATCAAACATACAATAAGCAAGATATATTATTTATGTTTCCTGTTATGTCGGATGCGTAGAGAGACGCTGGTCTAGTTTCAAGTGTGGCCGCAGCTCGTTTGATGTAGGAATAAGGGAGGCGGATACATAAGTAAAGGTTGGTAAAGGGCATATTTTAATGAGAGGTTGTATGCATCACAAGTACACCAGTAAACACAATCATTGTACATTCAAGTCGATTATAACCAGTTATTGATGTACCCAATAAAACAACAGTGTATGCACACAACAAATCACACTGGTAATCACCATAATACATCAAAGGTGAGGGGCTACCTGCCCATACATGTTACAGAAAACATCATAGATAAACCACACAGCAAGTCAAATAGATAATTACAATATTACATCAAAATTGTTGGGCTACCTGCCCATACATGACATAGAAGACATCATAAATAATCCATGTTACGACATGTATTGCAACATTGTGAAATCAGAGGTGGAGGAGAGGAGGTGGTGGTCAAATAAAGTGTGTAAATATCAACTCACTTCGATGACTTTCAAAACCGGAATGGCAGCGCCTGGCCACCCCAGCGGTCAACATGTGCTTGCGATGGACGATACCACTCGCCTGGTAGCAGGGGTGGTAAGGTTGCATTAATAGTACATTGATATTCCAACCATCCACTACAGAAACATAAATCGAAGGGTGATACCTTGATGGTTAATCATGGCTTGATTGCCTCTGCAAATATATCTAAAGTAAATATTTGGGGCTGGATACTTCCAGCCAAGTGAACTTATGGGGCCATTAGATCTATGCAAAAGGCTACCTGCATGCCAAAAATATGCATCTGTAAAATCGGTATGATGTATGTACTTTGTAGTAGTAATATGCACTGTGTAATGTGTGTGCTGTGTATGCAATACTATGCATTGCTATTAAATGAAATGTCTATATTAAAAGAATGCACATTACTAAAAGTATGTCAGTGGAACTCCAATAATTGAAAAGAGGTTAAACAACGTTCCAATATATAAAGCACTGGTGTCATTTATAATTCCATGCAAGTTCTCAATTTGCAACTATGTAATACTAAAGAAATAATTTTAAACATTAATTAAACGGAAATACAATTTATAATAAGTTTTTATTAATATTAAAATAAAAAATATAGGTTTGTATTAATATTTTATTAGGTCCAGGCCCGACCCGGTCCGCTCACACTAGGCCCAGGCCCGGCCCAACCCGATGTGTAATATGTTTTAAGCCAAGGCCCGGCCCGGGCCCGCAAAATGTAGGCCCAGGCCCGGCCCGCGCAATGTTGTAGAGGCCCGGCCCGGCCCAGCCCGCGGGCTGCGGGTCGGGCCGGGCTTGGGCCCAAAGCCCGGCCCGTGCAGGGCAATAACGTGGATAGTTCAGGTAAATTATCCCTTCTACAGTTCCCAGTGGTGTCATACATGCCAGGACCAATAAGGAATAAAACATCAAACTTTGTACAATTCAGAAAGCCTGAGTCAATGAAATCTGGATACGTCTGTCACGTTGGTGACCGTCGCTGCACACCTGTAATATAGGAACCCTTATGTGATGTTATATATCAATATGTGTATGTGTTCTTGTACTGTTACTATCAAAACGGAATGATTATCTACATTGAGTTTAACAATTGATACAGATATTTAAGGTAGTTGATTAACATGAAATAAAACAAATTAATCATTACATTTTAAAGGTTTTTTTTTATATCTGTTCGACTACAAAAGCTCCAAAAAGCAAACAAAAGTGGGGTTCCCGTGCATATGTTTGAAATATCTGATATAGTGACAGCAAAGTTACATGCAAGATCAGCAACATATTGTATTCTGGTCTTGATAAGTCATAACACGAAATATATTTACTGTTCAAGTATAACACTTGCAGGATTTGATACGTTAACATTATATAAAGTAAATTTGTCAAACTAGCAAAGCACAAATGTTAAAAGTTATTATTTTATGCATGTTATTAAGTGGTTGTAAACCCACATTTTAGCTATTTTTTTATGACATTCATCATCTGACCAACGAAGTTTAAAACCACTCCATTAAACTTTAGTTTGTATCTCTATATAAAGCCAACAATTGTGGGGTTCCCGTGCAACATTGTGAAATAACTGATATAGTAAACCGAATTTTACACACAAGGAAATAAGCCGAATTTTACACACAACAAAATAAGTCATTTCAGCAAACGTTGACCGAAATGCAACTGTATTATTCATTACTATATACATAGAAAAACTAATGAAGCGCCTGCCAAAAATCAGGATTTGCTATTTTAAAATCACACGAGTTCCAAAATTTTCTGAAACGAATTTACAGCACTGGTAATACTGGTAATACGCTAGATGTATACTATTTTTGGTTCTTATTTTTTATTTCAAAAAAATAACCGTATAATATGTGTTTATTACTGGAACAAAACACGCAGTTTGAATCAGAAGCATACATGTTGTGTTAATTTCACGCTGCAACAATGATGCGCAGACCAACGCGAAGTTAAACTGATTTCAATGTAGCTGTCTATATTGAGTATCCTTAGGTCCAAGTAAAATAAAAGCAAACACGAATTTCTTTCAAAGTGTGCACAACAAACAATAGGTTCAGTAAATTCAAAGTGTGATAAATAAATTCACATATACATCTCATATTTCTACTTAGAAATTACGTATCCTTAGTTTTAACAAGATTTAACAAGATTGCCGAGTTCCAGATGGTAAAGTTGACAAGGAAGCCATTGGCTTATCGAGAGTCCAACTATGTTTAGCCCGCCCTTATCAAATATATGTCAATTATATTTTTAAACATATTCACACTATTAGCATTAACACAACATTTGGCAGTTTGTTCCATTCATTTATCACCCTCTGTGAGAAAGAGTACTTTCTCATGTCCAACCTACACTGCTCCTTAACTAATGCTGCTTTGTGTCCTCTGGTTCTACTGCCTTTTTAAGTTTGAAGAACATATTCCTGTCAACATCCTCATAACCATTCACTATTTTAAACAATTCAATTTGGTTTCCTCTAAGTCTCCTGGTCTCTAGTGTTGTCAAACCACTTAGTAATAAGCGATTTTTGTAACTAAGGTCTCTCAATCCTGGAATCATTTTAGTTGCTCTTCGTTTTATTATTTCTAGTTTGTCTATGTCCTTTTTACGATATGGCCTCCATGCTTGAATACAATATTCCAAATGTGGTCTAACTATTGCTTTGTAAGTACGTCTACATGCAACAGCTCGTGTTTATCTAAAAGCCAGCCAGCTGTTTTAGCTCTGCTGGCTTTAACACCCTCACTGGACTCATCAAAGTCAGTCTTGAATACACACATATTTACTTCGGCGTAAGTGTAATTCACTGCAGAAATATTTTACCATAACGTATTGTGTGTGTGCGTGTGCGTGTGCGTGTGCGTGTGCGTGCGCGTGTGCGTGTGCGTGTGCGTGTGCTTGTGCGTGTGCGTGTGCGTGTGCGTGTGCGTGTGCTTGTGCTTGTGCGTGTGCGTGTGCGTGTGGGTGTGCGTGTGCATGTGCGTGCGCATGTGCGTGTGTGTGTTTGTGTGTGTGTGTGTGTGTGTGTGTGTTCTCAGAGTAATTTGCAAGCTTCATGCAGCTCAAACGACTCAGCTTGCACGTGCAACCGGCGCATGAACGCTTCCAATATTTGTCGCTAACACACTTAAGCACAATATGTTAAATATATATTGCTGCTACGTGGTCCATCTAATGCACCGGAATATCCCCGCCGACATGTCATCCGTTGTCATGGAGACAACACTGTTGGTCGTGCCTCTGAGCAACGCCGCCAAATGGCTGCCTGGTAGTTAGTCATTTCAACCATGTATTTTCAATTAGTATGGCTATCATGTTCGTGTCAATAGTATAGAATATTAATGCAGTCATTACACACAGTTGTGATCTAAATTAATTGCATCCTGAGAAAACACAAGACAATACAAAGAATCCGGGATGGCGTTGGAATGAACAAGTCTGTTAGAGGTGAGGTGCAAAACATTTTGAGCATTTCAAGGATTGGATGCTGCGCTATATCAGAACGTGCCTTTACTTTTATTATATGTTATTTCATTTATCAACAATTACTAACATAAATTACATAAACAATCCGTCTTGTGCAGATGATTATCTCATTGATGAACCTGTCTCCAGCATAGCCGACTTTCTAGCACTACGGGAAGACGAAACAGGCTTCGCAGATTGTCTAACGTGTGGCAAATTAAATTTAACATCAACACATGCCACACCACGAGAATAACCCTACATCACAATACGATAAATACCGACTTTCATCTATCCATATCTAAGCTTGATATGATGAACACAAAGTTCTGATGACAGCCAAGCACGCAGACGCAGTAGACTATGCATACACACGAGACGGGCGCATCATCTGTGGCATCAAAGACAACAATATCACAATCCAGTCGCCTGACGATTTGTTTAAAGTTGGAATTGATCAACCAGATCTCAAAGCACTTTGACTTGGGCCTTACGTTCTCGGTGTAGAATAGGACGGGGAAAGAAGATCCTCTTGTAAAGACGGAGGAACTAAGAGTTTAATTACAGAGCAGAATTCTGATTTGCAACCTGCTGTAACTAATATAACATGTGTTATACTTAATGTTTGTGGCTTAATGACCAAGCTCAGGTCGCTTGACTTTGATTTTTGTATTTCAGAATATGATTTAATATTACAGAAATAAAACTGGATGATCTTGATATAATTGATATAGATGGCTTTCATTGCCATACAATGAATAGAACAACATTTAAATATAAATCCTGAGGAGTAGCACTACTGGTTAAGAACTCGCTGTCTAACACTATTGAAATCGTACATGAAGATACAAATTGTGGGCTATGGTTCACATCAAATGTTAATTCGCTTGGGTATGAAGCATTATGGGGAATAGTTTATATTCCGCCTGAGAATTCCATTGATGCATCAGCTCGCCTGTTTGATGATAGAAAATTACAATGCAAACCTAAGGAAGGACTCAAACAGCGCATTGTATTTAGTTGATTTTAATGCCCGAACTGGTAACTTATGTAATTGTATTGAGTCTAACGATCGACATATGGTGTTGAATTACTTTGATGAACATATAATGCAACAGTTAATGGGAAGAAATAATTTAGATAATGTAGGCATACCACTGGATTTAAATTAAATAGATAAAAACACTAATAATTATGGACTCAGGTTAATCACATTGTGTAAAAGTATAAATGTTCACATTGTTAATGGTAGGATTGGGGTCTATAGGGACAGAGGTGCAAATACATGCACAAATGCAAGCACTGTTTCTTGTTTCTCCACAATCATTTCATAATACAATAGCATTTGAGGTTTTGGAATTTGATGAATTGTTATCTGATGTTTACAACCCTGCTAAAATGGGCTTTAAATATACCATGCAACACCCAATTGTTCCAACAATAAGGGAGGATGAGTTGGCTGAGAATGATGATACTGCCCAATTTAACAAACCAAAATGGGTTTAGGATTGTGAATCAGGCTTTAAAAATAGTATTAACATGAAGGATGTTGAAGATATGGAGAAAGATCTTGACAATTTAATTTGTAATGATATTGATGAGGCTTCAGTAAATGATATAGTAAATCGTATTAATGATATATTAAAAAGTGCTGCTGAAACGGTTGGTTGTATGAAGGATAACTATAGACCTACAATGAAGGGTAAAAGCATTGACATAAAAGCTAACGGTAAACTATAGTTTAATCAAGCATGCAAAGAAAGGAGAAAACATTACTTTCAAGTCAAGGCAGTGTACTCTAAAAATAAAACTTATATTAATAGAAATGCCAAACATAATGCAAGTGGGAACTATAAAAAGGAAATTAACAAGCAGCACAAATTGTATTTTAAGGATTTTGCAAATAAATTAAGAAATATGAAGAGTAAGAATCCAAAGGACTACTGGAAAATTATTAGTGAGTCGAAAGGTGACAAAGGTAAAGAAATCAATACAGTTAATACTAAAACTTTTTAACACTTTAAGAAGTTAAGTTTTAGTGTGGAGGAGGATCAGAATGACTATGATTATGAACATTTTGCAAACAATAATAATAATAATATTTTATAAAATAGTATGTTTCCAGCTGAGGAAGTAAGAAATGGTATACATAAGTTAAAAAGCAACAAAGCGTGTGGGTTGGACCTAATTCTAAATGAGTTCCTAAAATATTCTGAGGATTGTATGATCTCTGTATATGTTAAATTGTTGAATGTCATATTAAAATCTGGCCATATTCCTAAAGATTGGGCCATGGGTATTATTTTGCCCATTTATAAAAATAAGGGTCCTGTAACTAACCCAGACAACTACAGAGGGATCACACTGCCCAGTTGCTTTTGCAAATTATTCACCTCTGTTTTGAATAATAAATTAACTGAATGTGTTGATGAATTGGGAATAATGGGGGAGGAACAAACTGGATTTCGGCATGATTATTTCACAATGGGTCATGTATTTGTCTTGAAAAATGTAATTGATTTATTTTTAAATAAAATGAAGCGCGTATTCTGTTCCTATGTAGACTACAGAAAGGCAGAACATTGCTATTGTTGAAATTATTATTATGAATCACTTATATAATGAAGACAATTTATGTATTATGAATACGATTACAAAATATTTTTCACTTTTCTTCCCATGCAATGTTGGAGTTCGACAAGGCGAATATTTATCACCACTAATGTTTGCATTATTTTTTAATGATGTTGAAACACATCTGTCAAATGCATATGGGGGATTAACCTACATTTCTAGTCTAAGGGAAAATTGTTTTGAAAAAGAGGATATTGTTGTGTATCTAAAGCATTTTGTGTTGCTGTACGCTGATTATACAATTGTATTAGCAGAGTCACCTACTCAGTTACAATCTGCACTTAACACACTATTTAAATATTGCCAAACTTGGAAACTGCATGTTAATACTGCCAAAACTAAGGTGTTAGTATTCTCAAGGAGTAAGATTAGAAAATTGCCAGAATTTAAATTTGGACCAAATACGTTTGCCATTGTAGATAAGTATAACTATCTAGGAATTAATTTTAAATATAATGGTACATTTTCCAAAGCTTATTATATTATTTGAAAAGCTACATAGGAAATTTTTAATATATACTTCGGGTAAAAAGTAGAACACATTCTTCCATGGTTTATACACAACATGGGCAATTTCCACTAAATAATAAAATAAACAGTAGATTGTAGATTGTTTTATGGGAAACTATTGACGGGAAAGGAAGCTAAACTGTCTTG
>OY759269.1:40618238-40628238 GCA_963662155.1 Lamellibrachia columna | reverse complement strand
TGTGTGTGTGTGTGTGTGTGTGTGTGTGTGTGTGTTTATAGTTAGAATTGAGCCTTAGTGAAGTAAACCAAAAGGTCGGCTGAAAGAAATATTTTCGGTATAGCGTCATTTAAGATATTGTGGTTATAAGTCTTAAAAATGAGACTATGTATTTATAATATAAGGCAGACAATCAGATCAAAAAAGTAGTTAACCATTATAAAACTCAATAAAAGTAGATTATGCAAACTTAATAACTACATAAGAAGGACGACCTTAAAACAACATATTAGACATAACAATCGAGTTTAAAATAATGAGTTTTGAGGCGAGCCTTGAAATCGTCCATGGAGGAAATCAGTCGCAGTTCCTCGGGAAACGCATTCCACAGAAATGGTCCTGCATGGCAACTTGAGCATCGGCCATATCGCACAAGGTCACATCGCGGCACATTCGGAAGGGCGCGGCCTACTGATCGTAGTCACCGGCGCGGTGCGTAGGGTGTGATCAGTCACGCAAGGGGCGCGGGTGTCTGGCTATGAAAGGCGCTGAATACAATATTCACTATGTTGCACTCGATGCGACACTTCACTGGCAACCAATGTACAAATTTAAATCATTACATAATACTTTATTGCCGGTCACTCCGCTGGAACCGTACGACAACTCTGACCGCTGACCGCTGAATCATCTCTAAGCGATAGTACAGGCGGTCAGTGATGCCATAGAGCATTTAATTGCATTAATCTAGGCGTATAGTCACAAGCAAGTGCACTAAGGTCTTTCATGCCGATACGAAACAGCTGGAAGTATGCGCCATGGCAAGCATTCGACACTTGGACCGACATGTCTAACTGGCTGTCTAGGTAAACGCCACATTCGCGAACAGCCGTCTTTAACGGTATCGTCGCGCCGCAAACACTGATGACATAGCCGACAGTTGCATAACGAACACTGGATGACCGAAATGTTATTGGCTCGATTTTATCCTTGTTGAGCAGACGTTTGTTGTTGGTTAATAACTGTCTCAACTCGCGCACGCATTCGTCAGTGCGTTGACGTGCATCTCTTAGGATGGTGAACAATCGGTGTAACGTTGAGTGTCGTCAGCGTACATATGGTATCGAAGGTTGTGGGGTGTGTAGATAATGTCGATTAGTAGAGAACATAGATTAAACAGCATGGCACCGAGAACCGACACCTAATGAACAATGTGCTGTGTTGTTCTTCGAACATATCTGCTTTGTTTTATCTTTACGGAGTTCTTTCCATCCCCAATGTATGAAGTAAACCATTCGATCATCGTATGGCTCAGGCCAATTTCGCAGTCACTGCAGCAGGATGGTGTGTTTCTGTGTGTCAAATGCAGAACTGAGATATAACAGCTCGAGCAGCACTCCGTGAAGCGCATCAATTGCTTGAGCCAGGTCTTCATGGATACGCACTAGAAGCGTTTTGGGATTGTGTATTGAAACGAGTCATTGAAATTATTCGCATCAATGTGACGGCACAATTCATTTGTGTCGTATCTTTCCAGAGTCTTCGACACGATACGTATCTGTGATACAGGACGACAGCTTGTTGGTAGGTTAACGTCGAGACAACGTTTCGTAAGGGAATATATTAGGAAATATCGGTGCAAGCAGGTCGATGTTATCCGTCAGCATGTTTGTCGGCATTGGGTCTAAATCGCCCGTCTTAGTGGTAGATAGACGAACTATCTATAGTATGTCTGATATGCCTTAAGCTAAAACATTGTATAGCCAGTGTTGGTTTTTCGATCATTATTAGAAGCTTAGTCAAATGTTAATATGTATGATATGCAACGGTCCTTTTGCACTTAAATTGTTCATGTAGAATGAGGCTTCATTGTGCACCTAAATATGTTTCTAAGGACGATATGTCAGTAAAAACAAATTGCGTTTTGTGAATAGTGTTTAGATTACGTTTACAATTTATTGTACGCTATTCGTTGTTCGACGGTTGTAACTGAATGGATAATAACATGTTAACATAAAGGCGGGAAAGCACCACGCAGCTTCATTTCTGACAGATGGTACAGACATGAACAGGATTCTTACAGATGAATAATGGTATATAATGTATTATTCCTCATAGTGTTATAGCTAATTCTCTATTCGTTTTTTCCTAAAGGTGTTGTTATGCAACTATGATTATTTTCCTATCTGTCTTGTTTAGTCAGGCTCGGCGTGATGCTGGTCTTAATATGTTGTGTCGCAATTGAACAACAGATCGCGTGCTGTATTAACACTAGGTAGTGTGTTTCATATGTATATTCTCATGTTATGAAACTATCATATTGTCACGATTTAGTAGGTCATGTTAAAATGTGTATGTAGCAATAACACTAATTATTGTATTCACCAAATGAAAATTAGCAATGCAGTGTGTAGAATTATAATAAATTGATGTATATTACATGTACACATAACTGTATTAGAAAAGGACAAGCAGTAATGTGAATGGTGTTTAATTTTTTAGCAGTGCTTGTTATTTGGTTGCTACAAAAATAAAGGCTGAAAAAAATTACATCAGTATATGATGAAATAGGTAAGCTCGAAAACAAATACGACTTTATGGAGATAGTTGTAACCTCTACCGAATGTAACTGAACATGCATTGCGTTTTGATGATACTTTGTTATTTGTTTAATAAACTGTTTGTCCAAACTCTGTTTGTTTTTTTATGTAACAATTTGAATTTAACAATCTTTGCTGAAAACGAGGATATATATATGTTGATACATATAACCAAGTGATTACTGGTGGACCATCAGCGACGATGTCGTTCATGTATTGATTGTGGATATCCGCGTGTATCAGAACTGATATATGGAGTAACCTGTCGCACGTTTATCATGTGACTCATAGCATCAGCAATGTATTAACAAAGTAACTGATCCATGCGTGAGTGCAACTGCTTTCAAGATAACAACAAAACGTCAATGGGTTCATGGTCTGGGGTTTGCTCTCGTTCCGTTGTATTGCATCATAAGTAATAATAACTTAACTTTATATAGCGCATACTCCTGTAGACAGTTCAACGCGTTTTACAATAACACATACAAAATAATACATAAAAAATGCGCGCAATTATGCTGCTAATCCAGATATAAAAATGTATATAATAGTGTAAATTATTAAATAAATACTCATTTAAAACTAGTTAATATATATATATATATATATATATATATATATATATATATATATATATATATATATATATATATATATATATATATATATATATATATTATTATTATAGGTTATTATATTATTTTATTTGCGTCATCAAGTGTACTGTATTTCAATCAACAAAGCAGCTCAGTGAAACCATATTGCTAACTAGTGTGATAACTCTAGATACCAGGATATTAAGTAAGTCGAAATATATTAATATTGACTGTTTGTGAAGATAATTATATAACTGCTCTCGCCAAACTTTAAGCAGGTAAAAAAACTAGATAGTAAACAATAGCTTCAGTAAATAAGAGTAGATTGGATATGCCATGTGTTGCCAATATATGCCAATACAACGGACCGAATGCAACCCCCAGACCACGAAGCCTCTCTGCAACAGAGGATTGGGTCCAGTGCCACCAATGCAAAGGGGTAACTAGAGTAGCTCTAAATTCAAAGGACACGAAACGTTCACGTGTGATCTGTGATAATAATTTAGTATGTTGAGATACATAACTTACAAACATTTGATAGCAGATTAAGACTTGCTGTTTTCAATTGTTAATTGATGTCGTTATATAATTTGTATCGCGCAATGTGTGGTTGTAGGATGCCGAATGTTATTTAATTGTAACATAAATCAACGTTTCTTAAATTAATGTATTGTTATTGTATTGAAAGCAGTTTCGTGTGTGCTTGGACATGTGACTTTGTTAGTATATTGCTTCTGTTAAGAACCACATGCTTAACGTGCCATAAGTTCGTCCTTATCCACACACAATACAACAACGACATCGTCGCCGATGTTCAAATATAAATTACCTGGTTTCTCTATCAACAAAAACGTTTACATATTTTGTTGCATAAAGGGTGTTCTCAGGAAGGTGATGTGTACAGACGACCTGGCCATAATAGCAAAAAGCAAACAAGAACTACAGGAAGTGTTGAAGGAATGGAAGGGGTTATTCGAGAACACGTACCAAGAATAAGCTTGGAGAAGACAGAAGTGAGGAGGGTTGGACAGCAGAGAGAGGAGTTTAACAAGGTAATGAGATCAAACAAGTGGATGGCTTTCTCTACCTTGGAGGGATGGTTACGGAGATTGGGCATTCAGAGGCAGAAGTGCGACGTCGGACACAAGCGGGAGGGAATGCTTGGAGAATGATAGACAATACTTTACGTGACTCTCACCCCTATATAGCAGGGCTCAAGGAGGAAGAGAGCACACACACACACACGCACCCTCGCACACGCATACGCACACACACACACACACCCACACACACACACACACACACACACACACACACACACACACACACACACACACACACACACACACACACACACACACACACACACACACACATACACACACACACACATATATATATATATATATATATATATATATATATATATATATATATATATATATATATATATATATATATATATATATATATATATATATATATATATATATAAACACACACGCACATATATATATTTAAGAACAATTATACAGTCCTTATTATTAGATATCATATAGCTCATGCACTAAATTATTGCCTAACTACGCAGACGCGACATATACTGACTAAAACGGACCCGAACCGGCATTACATTACCCGCTCCCACGCAATAGTGATCACAGATCGAAAATACTCTAGCCACATTTATATGTGGCTAACATAGAGTCCTGAGCTTAAATGGAAGAAGAAGAAGAAGAAGAAGCCACTGCATTCAAATTTAAGCAAATGTGATCCGTCAAACTACATGGTTTGATCATACTCTGTAAACTGATGCTCAAATGTATTGATACCAACGACACACTTACAAAGATGACTTTCATTTATATAATTCGTATATCAGTCATATGGAAGTTTCTTTATTTTGGCTGACTGTTGAGATTAACACCAACTTGTTTATATTAACGAACAATATGTCAAAATTACTTTTGTTTAGATTTACCTTAATTCCTCCATTGTCATGACGTGCTTCCCAAACAATTATTCTACATTACATTCATTCCCATCAAACACAGACTTTAATACATATTTTAAGGTCATTGTTGGATGTTTGATGAATGTCCAAATCTTGTATGAACATACTGTACGCATAGTTCTATAGACTTAGACGGAAAATACACTAAACCCCATGTATACGTGGCATTCCACATGAACACGTTCCTCTCGCAAAAAGACCACACCACAATAATGAATTGCTATTAAATATTCAGAGTTGATCCGGACGGGCAGTGACCAGCGACGTATCGTAAACATTCACTGTGTATAGCATTGCATTAACCTACACGCCTACATAAATATACAGAAGCTAACACTATTATAAATACTGGATTTGTGTGTGCACAATTTACGTTGATGCCCTGTTGAGGCTAGATGGTAGAGTCTTCAGCTTCTTTTTCTTCTTTATTGCCTTCTTCGGCAGCGACACAAGGAAGTGTTAAAATGACGAGGCGTTTTATCTCAACGTCTTCAGCCGACTGGAACTTGAGTAGGATGTCGACGGCCGAAGCCTCACGATACGCATTGCGTGCGGAGTCGCATTTCTACAAGAGAGCAGACATTTACACCGGTCCAAGGGACGGCGCTTTTTGCGATTATGTATCCTCAAACGATATGCCTGTTCTTTGTTTACCCCAACATTCATAATCGAGTTTATTTAGGAGCTATATATTTGAATCGGTGATTTGTTAAAGGACCAAATTCCACTTCATTACATTTTTACATTTTTTTCATTACATTACATTATTTCGGAAGAAAAAGAAATATCCTCATATATCTAGAACAACATATTAACCCAAAAGCAATATATTAACCAAAAGCAAGACGATCAGGTGGGCGCTTATGAAGATACTTTTGATATTTCAGTTTTCACGATCTCAATTTGCCTAGAAGCGTCACTAACCTGCAACACATTATGGAGTATGCCAAGGAATCAGGAGACAACCGACTGGACGACTTTAGCGCTCAACCTGTCCGGGTGTAGCTTCGGGTCTTTCAGGTATTTCAGTATGTCTCCACAGAGTCCAGAATCGACCACCTGCCTGCATAGGCAGGTGGTCGATAAAATATAATGCTTATATTTGTGATTCTAAATCACGTTGGCCTCACTCGCCATAAGGAAATATGCAAGCAATTATTGTATAATGTTGATTTTGATAGCTAAACCCACATTATTTGGGGCTGGGAAATAAATTATAGAAAAATAGAATTACTTAGTGTATTTCAGGATAGTCGCCACACTTTAATATATGTGCAGTTAAATGTTCCTACAACATTTATTATATCGAGTGCACAACATTACCTTATTAGCCAATGTGGAAGACACGAGGACAACTCCAACGCTACTGCTGTACATGTTGATAATTAGTTAATGGGTTAGTGATAGGGAGATTCTACACAAGGGAGAAATAAACAAGTGACCGTGCGTCCGTACTAGTGGTGCTATGATAGTTGCTTAGTTTAACAAGATTTGCCATCCAAGCCAAAGGCCCAGATGGCAAGTGGGCAAGGAAGCCTTCGGCTTATCGAGAGTCCAACAATGTTCATCTACGTGTAACCCGCCTTCCTGAGATATGTGCCCGTATACAATTTGTTCCGTTCATTTATTGTCTTCTGTGAGAACGTGTACTTCCTGATATCCAATCTACACTGGTACTTTAGTAATGTCCTCTAGTTCTACTATCTGTCTTGAGTGAAAAAAACCATATTTCTACCAATATTTTCACACCCATTCAATATCTCAAAAACTTCAATCTGATCTCCTCTTAACCTCCTTGTCTCTAGAGATGTTAAACCACATTCTTTCAGACGTTCTTCATAACTAAGGTCTCTCAGTTCTGGAGTAATTTTAGTTGCTCTCCTCTCTATGCGTTCAAGCGTATCTATACCCTTCTTACGATATGATTAATTATGTTGTTCAAGTTGTACTAAATATGTTTTATTTTATGCAGAATCAGCTGTGTTAGTATTGAACACCATAAGTACACTTGTCAGGTGCATAAACTTCTACAAAGGGTTGCTACGACTTACATATAAGGTTACAGAACACGGAAATCTCTAAAACTCTGTCAGTTTTATTCCATATTCACTTACCAATACGAGTGGTGGCAGCACCTTACAAGTATATGGCCGAGCAGCATTGCCACCAGGCGGCTAACTCATAATCACATCTCCTTTTAGTGTGGTATACACAATTAGGTACAATGCGATGTATGCAATATAATGGCTGCGTGATGTCGTAGTTGGTTAAGGTGACCATCTTTGCATTAAAGATAATATTATATAATGTGATTTGTAACCTAATTTCTAGTTAGATATGTAATCGACTTGGAAGTCCTAAAAAATGTAGGTCTAGCCAAAAAAATAAATGCTCCACATGATTTGAAGCCGATATATAAGCTGTGGAAATTGGCATATTATGATTTGGCAGTTATTTTTATTGTCAAGATGGCTGCCAAGATATATTGACAACTAATGCCACAGGAGTAGACCTATTTGATCTACATGAACAGAACAATGCTTTTTATTTCGAAACGGCACCAGGTGGTTTCGAATCCCGGTCCCATTGACCGACACCCCCCACACTACCACCGCGCCTCGTAGAACCATATACACGTTCTCGCCTAGTTACCTCTACAGTTGTTAGATAGCTGCAGCCTACCACTATATCTAAATATAGCAGTGTATCACTTGGACCCATTCAACGTGCGTGAGTCATTGTCTGTTAGAGGCCTGGTGTACGCTTCATTGCGCCTATTCAAGCAATTTACACAACAGACTGCTACTTACTTAAGGCAAACATGTTTCGACGAGAGTAGTTGTGTTGACAGAAGAAATCGCGACGCGTTAGTTGGGTTTGTATTACTGTTAGTTTCGACGCTGGTGAGTGTCGAAACTAACAGCTGCCCGAGCGTTGTTACAGTCGTAACAACTTGCAGCAATACAAATGTAACAACTTGCCACAAACAATTTTTTTTGCAGTTGAACACACGTGGACAATAACAAATCCCGAATTTCAGTTTCATTCATGAAACCTAAAAAGTGGCTGCGTGAGATTCTACTATGTGGGCATATAACAACAATTGGTGGTTAAAAAGTAATTTTTTTCCACACCTCGTTAATTTCATATTTTTGACTCCCGATTTTTGGACAGTGGATCCAACCAATTGCTTCCAACCAACTACTGTCAATGGTATCTCCATATGTGTGCTGTGTTTTTAACGACTCTGTAACAACTTGCCCCTATATACAACTGGCCCTGGTCTACCCTACTATACACAACATCGAAGTGCCTTAGCAGCATACATATGTGCCGTAATGGTTGACTTGTACACAACACATTGCTTTGCCTAAGCGTCAGATAGGAATGCTTTATTGGTAGAATAGTGTATCAAACACTGTCTTGTCAACGCGTCAAACAAGTGTGCCGCAATGGCTCACTAGTACTGTGAGACATAGCATGCTACCTTGCTGCATGCATGCATGATCACGTCATAGCGCTGATCCAACATACTGAAGGACACGTATGCAACGTATCTGACGTTCGTGTGCCGCTTCGTTGTAAATGTTAATGTGGGTGTCCAGAACATTATAAGAAAGCTCCCAGAATAAACCCAGTACTGGTGTTTCGTAACCAGATATTGACTATGAAAATTATGCATTGTGAACTTGTCAACAAAACCACACTGCATTTGGAAACGTGTACCGTCTGACGGTGTATAATCATAGTCTTATTGTTGCATGCAATTATTACTTATATGAATGTGGACTGGGTGTTCACTTCATGTTCAAGCGGTAAGGACATGCATATTTATGTATCAGCCTACGACGCATTGTGCATTATGAGTGGTACTGGGTCACACACAAGTAGTAAGTTCATGTAAGTTACAAGTGACTGTATTTAAGTATATATGATTAGCCTTAATAATTTCTTTCTTCTTCAGATCAAATATCGACGTGAATAAAACATATTACTGGTTGCGATACGACTACAGCTCCCACAACCACAGCCGTAGACGAGATTATCATGAACGGTAAATGTGTTTGCAATAAACACGTTTTTAATCTATACTATGCAATAATTCGTGGCTGCGCCTGTGTGTCTGTCTTTCTGTTTCTCTATTTCTTCCCTCGTGTCTCCATCGGTTTCTTGTGCTTGGGGTGACATGGTGTATGCGTGCCAGGGACACCCACATGGAAGGTTCGTATATTTACAAAAAAGGGCGCTTTCATGCAAACGTTACAATTTTACTAAAATGCACTTTCCTTCATTGTATTCAAACAATCATTTGTGTAATAATATTACACAATTAATTGTTTGAATGAAGTGTGGTTATTACGCAGTGGATATAGTAAGGAACATACAGGCCACATTTCTTGAAGATACATAACTTATTAAACACATTTTGTTAAGGAAAATCTGCTTGGCATGCTGTCTGTTTTTGATACATTTATTCGTCCTTCTTCATTGTTTTTGTATTTGCTGTGCTCATTTTAATCAAACACTGCAACATCAGCTTTAGAAAGTGTTTTTGTATATTTATTTGGTAATTTATGTCCAGCTTGAGGCACATCAAACTATCCCCCTGCATATATATATATATATATATATATATATATATATATATATATATATATATATAATCAAACACTGCCACATCAGCTTTAGAAAGTTTTTTTGTATATTTATTTGGTAATTTATGTCCAGCTTGAGGCACATCAAACTACCCCCCTGCATATATATATATATATATATATATATATATATATAATAATAATGTTAATGTTAAT
>OY759269.1:40570738-40613238 GCA_963662155.1 Lamellibrachia columna | reverse complement strand
TTTGATCCTTACCAGATGTAACGACTGAAATCAATTATTTCCACGATTTGAACAAAAATAGGCATTTTTTATTAAACTTACTTACGGCTTACGGATCCCTGTGTGTTCCTGTTCTTCTTAGATATTATTATGCCAACACCAAACTCGTACCTGGTTTCTACCCCATAATACAACACTGTCTCCCTTCCTTCTAGTCGGACATTTCCTGTTCCAGTCCACCTACTCTCGCTGATTCCCAATATGTCTGTGCCATTGTTGTTCATTTCATCTACAATTTGCTCAGTTTTACCATCTCTCGTTCATCGTCCTCACATTCCAACACGCAACCTTGATCTGTTTTCTTGGATGTACTAACGGCTCTATCTTGGTGTTAGCTTCCTTACGGCTTTAGCGATAACCATTCATGCTATCCTCTGTCGAAGAACGAGCGCCAATATCACCCATCAGAAAAGCTGGATTTCTTGTACATGTTTCTGTAACATCTGTTATTTTTACGGGAGCAGGTTGTTAGCCTACCGCCCAACCCCCAACCTGGAGGACCAGGGATCACTCTTAGTCTGGAATCGTACCCTCGATCAGTCCGGTTAAACCTACTAGGGATACATGTATCCCAGCCGGCATAGCTCTCAGTATCACTGAAGCACACAAGCTACTCCACCGCGACAAGGTTGTAATCCTCGGAGTAGTTTTATTAAACAGGCTGCGCAAATTACTTATTGTCACACATATTAATGTCCACAACCATGATATGAAGGGTGCTATATATGGAGTTTCTATGAGAAAGCTGCATTTTATGTAGTTGTCAATACAATTTTATCATGTCAGAATTGGTCTGCTGAAGTTTGGTGTGTTTGTTTTTTATGTACGTATGTACAGACGGCGGCCAGCACATCATGATCAGTTACCAATGGGACTGCCAGGATCTGTTGAAGAGAATCCGAGACAAATTGAAGGAGGCTGGCTACAAAGTGTGGATGGACGTGGACCATATGAGTGGGTGAAATATTCGTTTGTTTGTTTAGAATATTTTAATATATTTTGATTGATTATATTACAACGCCTCAAACCACCTTGTAGCAATGGCATATTGAGGTAATTCATCTTCAGAAAATTTAATTGCTTTCCGGACTCATAGCATGGGTAACATTGATGTTTTTACATAAACGCAGGTAAAGCAAATAGAGCTAGGATATATTTTGATACAAGCTTAGATCAAAACAAAACTGCAGAATGCGCACGGTTATTTTCTGAACGATAATGATAATTTCCAAACACGCGTTGACATGTTATAAAATTCCTACAATAACCAATAAATAATGGGAGATAAACGTAAGACAAATAAGGTAAATTAGAGACTTCGGTGGGCAGGAGGCCGAATTAATACTAAGACAAGTATGGCACGAGTTAATGGTGAAATGAAGGGACCAAGAACCCATATAGATCAGGTTCTGTCCTGCCATTTTTTTACAATCAAGAGAAATCGGGATCAAATCCTCTCGCTGCCGTTTCGAAGCTGTACAAATGAGTACCTTGCAGTGGTGAACATAGGAAAACCAATGACTTCATTGACAGCGTAATAGCACACGGATTCATCCCACATATAACCAAACCAACAAGAATAATACGCGTTTCGGCAACTGCAGTAGACAATTTATATTCTAACCATACTCATCGTAATAATGAATCTGGAATTATTATTTCAGATGTCATTTAATATACGCTATACCTCGAATGAAGCATATGACAACTAAATGTTAACATATAAGTCACCTTACGAAATATCTTGTCCAATCAAGACTATCAGAGTCACTAGAAAATATCTTAAACGAGAGCCATTAGTTACGTCTGGTATATTGACGTCATCAATATATAAAGCAAAGCTGCTTCGAAAGAAATGTTCAGAGACAGCTAGTGCACTTAGGGAGTACTGTAAAATCTTTAATAAGATTTAAAGGTCAGCAACGACTAAATACCATACAGACATGCTAAATCGATATAAACACATCATCAAAGAAACATGGGCTGAATTGAGGCAGGTAATACATAAACAGAAAGAATGTTTCAAACTACGTGAAACCGACATTGTAAATGGAAAATAAATATCGATTTCATATCATACTGCAGAATACTTTAATAACTTTGTTATTGGATTAGATAAGTCAGTAGGCGAATCAGTACCTCTTCCTCCTGTAGACCGATTTCATACACACCTCCGAGAAAACTATTCTGTCAAATTCTTCGTGCAACCTACATATGTAAATTAAACTAAAAAAGTAGTGCAAACACTACAAACGAAATGCAATTAGGATCTCGACAGTTTATAAAAAAAGGTTGGCAAGAACAACAAAGAACAACCTTTTACATTTCTAGCAAGAACAACAAAGAACAACCTTTTACATTTCTAGCTCTACATTTAGACACATAGTTCACATGGAAAGAACATGTAAACAAAATCAGTTCCAAAATATCTAGGGCAAATTGTGCAATTAATGAAGTGAAACAAAGCATTACAATGAGCGTATTATAATCTACTACATAGTCATATAACGTACGACATACAAGCATGGGTCAATGGAAACACTGTAAGTAATTTAATAACTTTACTACAAACACGCGCCATACGAATGATTATCAATAAGGGATATATAAATCACAATGATCCCATATTTAAATCTCAAAACATACTTAAAATCGTATATATATTATATATTTTTTTTCACCATAATTTTCACCATAACCTGTTGCCTAAGTCATTTACAAATTACATACCCAAAACGAATTTGGATGAAAGTAGCAGAATCACTAGACAACACAACCTTCTCGCGAAACAGGAGATATATAAAACACATGTTTCGTCTAAGTTGCCTAAACATAAGTTTACACAAATGTGGAACAGTATAGGTATTGATATGCATAATATTAAACGCAGGTTAAAGTTTAAACACGTGTTATCTAAAACAAATACTTAGATTAATACCCTCTTTCAGTGCACTGTTTAAACCCTCGATGAACGGAATGCAATTAGAAATGTTTGAAACCACAAACCATTCAAAGTATCTTGTTTCGGCTGGAAAGCTTATACGTCAATGTGTGCTTGGATGCAGGCATTCACACTGTGTTATTATTACAATAGAACAAACGACCTAACTTCGTTACAACATGCCTTGTGTAATGATAATTAGTTCCAATGGGGTCACAGAAAGTCGGTAATGAGCCATTTGACCACCAATCAATATAACACATTGACATTATGTGTATTGTAATAATCTTATATTTTACGTATTGTTATATTGTTAAATAAATCTACTACTACTACTACTACTACTACTACGAACGAGTAGTCTTCACGTAGTAATTGCAGCGTATCTGAATATTGCCCAGCGAAATCGAGTTGGTGTTGAGCTTAAAATGTCTGCCAGGGGGCGAAGTACACAGCGAGTTGAACAATCTTACGGTCTTGATACCGCGAAGTATTTTTCTACCACCGGCTTCGTTTTTCTGTGCTCTCTGTCAATTTAACCTCACTCATTTTCTACGTGTGTCCGGACGATCCATCCACCATCCAACCATCCATCCACCATCCACCATCCATCCATCCATCCACCATTCATCCTCCATCCATCCACCATCCACCATCCATCCATCCATCCATCCATCATCCATCCACCATCCATCCATCTACCATCCACCATCCACCATCCACCATCCATCCACCATCCATCCATCCATCCATCCATCCATCGTTCCATCCATTCATCCATCCATCCATCCATCCTTCCATCCATCAGAATATTATTCCTTGTCATGTGTTTCGTTATTTCTTCTACTCTCTTCATTTCACGATCCTCATTCCGTCACCTCTCTTCGCTCTATTCATTATCTTGAAACAGTTGTTCTCTGCTGCACCTACCTTTTCCGTCAATACAAGGATCCCAATCCATATAAACAAATGCACATACCTCCAACAATTTATTTCTCATAAAATTCCTACCGCCCTAGTAACCCTTTTCATGCTATTTCCTCCGTCTTTACAAACAAATCCCAGATGACTGAAAATAAAAATAATATGGCTACGGCTTTGTAGATAAATTAGTCATAACCATCATAATTATAATGCTATCTTAGAACCACGATATACCTGTACATTAGGAAACAAACATGCAAGGAAGACCAGTAAAGTATCCCCTAATGCTGTCGGAAGCCTCACCTCTACTGTCCTTACTTTCAGCCGGCTCGACACTTGATGCAATGGCCAAAGCTGTTGAAGACGCGAGTGTCGTGCTTATTGCAGCCTCACATAAGTACAAAGAGAGTAACAACTGTAATGCAGGTATGTGTGCGTGCGTGCATGCGTGCTTCTGCGTGCCTGCCTGAGTGCGTGCGTGCGTGCGTGCGTGCGTGCCCGTGTGTGTGTGTGTGTGTGTGTGTGTGTGTGTGTGTGTGTGTGTGTGTGTGTGTGTGTGTGTGTGTGTGTGTGTGTGTGTGTAATAGTATATTTAACTGGCCAATTGCGAACTGTTATCCCAAGAACGGCATGTTGTTGTGAGGTCATCTGAAATGTTGGAATTACGCGACAAGTACCAAACATAATACATTATATATATATATATATATATATATATATATATATATATATATATATATATATATATATATATATATATATGTGTGTGTGTGTGTGTGTGTGTGTGTGTGTGTGGGCGCGCGCGTGGTGGAGGGTTGTGTAAACTTATATTCACACCCAATTTACAAACTATTTATTATATTGTTGCTATAATTATGCTATCCTTACAAATGGGTGAATAAACAATTATGAATGTCTGTCTGTTTGTTGTTTGGTAAACAGAGGCCCAATATGCACATACACTTCAACGGACCATCATTCCACTGATTGTGGAACCGCACTACGAACCAGACGGTTGGCTCGGCATGCTTGTACGACCCAGGCTCTACTTCAATTTTGCAAAAGTTGAACAGTTTGATTCGCTGATGCTGGATCTTTTAAGGGAAATTGACCGGCGACTAAAAGACTCTCAGAAGAAATGTAAGTTGGATGGTGAAATTATATGTTATTTTATTCAACACCCTTTACCGGAGAAGAACCTGTTCTATGTAAACAAATCAAATAGCGACAAAACCGAGAGTTTTATACTTTAAATCGGGGGGATACGCGGGACGTCTTTACTGTGTGGTGTCAATTAACAATTGTCGATTCTCCAGAGGTGACAACTAAAATTGCACACGAAGCTACCTCTTGTTAAGGTGTGTTTGCAATAGATTTCGGGATTTCGAAGATTTCGGGCCATAGCACTCACGCCGCGGTCACGAAGTGTATCAGGGGCTTCCACTCCTGGCTGATTTTTTTTTAATACATTTTATAATTAATTTACTTAATTCTAGTGCACATTATGATGCATTTTCTAGTTGGAATTGTGGCTTGATTTGTAATTTTATTTAAACAGTTAAATTTGTTATCCTTGAAATTGCTCTTTGGTGGTAGATTTTGGCTCGAAGGCGGTAGGGTGGTAGGTTGTTTAAATATTGAAAAAAAAGTGGTATACTTGGCACCTCTGCTTCTCGTCAGGAGGCCGACATTAGACGAATCATTCTTATAAATACGCCACTGCAATCTAGCGGATTAATAAATACTAATATTCGAGGACGTGGACTAGCTCGCAGTGTTTTGGTTATCATGGTTCAGTGTACTCTTCAACGAAGTGAGTAGTATATACAATCCAATATTTGATATTGGCTTCACAACTTAGCAATAAGATACTTCACCCATGCAACGTTGACCATCAATGGCTATATTTCATACGTTTTTGCCTACGTGAAAGTGAGTATGATACCCAGGAGATTCTTGCAAAAATGTATTGCTTTTTGGACCAAGACAATAATATATTAATGTACAGGCCGTTGTTACGTTTACGTTTTTTATGATTTATTCTTTTCTTAGTCCAAACCGGTATGGATTTTTGACATTTCCTATGTCAGAGTTATCTATGATATATACTGACTGTATATTTATTTGCTACAGAGACGCATTCCTGGAGACAACGGGAAGGCGATTTTGAAATGGAGTTCCACCACAAATCTGCCCAAGTGTGGTTGTTTGATATATGCACGTCGTGGCTCAACGAACATCATTTAACTTCGATTTGTATTTCTGATAGTACACTGAATTAAGTAGTTTATTGTGTAGCTAACCCGTATGCATGTTGCATTGTTACTCTCACAGTTCACCTCATTGTTAACATATATATATGACATTGTGTGTGAGTGTGTGTGTGTGTGTGTGTGTGTGTGTGTGTGTGTGTGTGTGTGTGTGTGTGTGTGTGTGTGTGTGTGTGTGTGTGTGTGTGTGTGTGTGTGTGTGTGTGTGTGTGTGTGTGTGTGTGTGTGTGTGTGTGTGTGTGTGTGTGTGTGTGTGTGTGTGTGTGTGTGTGTGTGTGTGTGTGTGTGTGTGTGTGTGTGTGTGTGTGTGTGTGTGTGTGTGTGTGTGTGTGTGTGTGTGTGTGTGTGAAGAGCGCTGCGTGATACATCACCTTCTTGATTCGGTGTATTTAGCGTCATGCGCCGAGTTTCTGAATTATTAATAGGTGGGTGGCCCCGTAATGTATCAGTCGTATCAGATGTATAACAACGGCCACGTGGCTCACATAAATGAGAAGATTGACCAACTGAGGGTGATGGCGGATCATTTGTGGTCATCACTAAAATAAAGCGTAGCTGGTTTCAGATTCAGCCATTCGTTCAGAATATATATCAACACTTAACGTATAACGTATCCATTGAATATATCTCATACGTAGAAGTAACGCAGTTTCATCTAATCAACTTCAGACTGGTGAAATGAAATGATGCAGACCATCGACAGGTTGGATACCCCTGTATTTGGCCTTCCCACCACCCTCTACGCCCGCACAATGAATCTGCCGAGAATACTCCATTATGAGGTAGCCCATGCCCATATATATATATATATATATATATATATATATATATATATATATATATATATATATATATATATATATATATATATTTTTTTTTTTTTTTTTTTTTTATATATATATTTTATTTTATTATATATTTTATTGTATTACTGTTCGATGTGAACATCTTGTGTTAAGTTATCTGCTTATTTTGTTTGGTTTCCTACTGAACAATGTACGGTTTAGTAATGTGAGTATTATTGACCAGTGAGAGCATTGTGCATTATGTCTGTGTCCAAGAATATTATCTCCCTTAATACAAATGATAGCAAATATTTTTCTTCAGTTGAGTTCTCTAAAGCATTTAAACCTGGAAATATATTTATGTCAATGTTTTGCATCAATTCTCGTTGTTTAGAGGCTCATTGGTTTTCTTTTCAAGAATAACTTTTTAACATGTCGTCAAATGGCCTCATCCTAGATTTCACTGGCATAACAGAAGATGGCAAATGTTATAAAATAAATGGGTATCACAATTTACTTTTCAATACCAGACCAGATAGAGATGGGCATGCTGGAGTTGGGCTATATATCAGTGACGAATTTACCTATTCCATGCATGAATATTTGTCTATATTTATCCCTCATGTATTTGTCAATTTTGGGTGCAACCTATTGTTATATATGAAATTAAAAGTGTGGTTAAAAAACTAGTACAACAGACCATAGAGGAAATAGAAATCCTAATCGAGCATATAATAAATCAATCCTTCGTAACAAGTGATGTAGCTGATATTTAAAAAATTGCCAAAATAATTACGGCTTTTAAAGCACGAAATAGCAAAATTTTAATAACTACAGACCAAACAGAATTTTACCCACACTTTTTTAAATAATGGAAAAGATTGTGTGCAATAGATTAATAATTTACTTAGATAAACATAAACGTAATATCCTATATAAACACCAGTAGTTAGTAAGAGGAAACGACCAAGCCAAAGAGTCGCCCAGTAGGGAGGGCCAATGTGAATTCCGGTCGCAGAGCCTTCTGGGTACCCTAAGCGCCCCCTAGCGGCGACATATATACCCCTAGAGCGCCCCCTGTCGACTGGAGTTAACCCTAACCGTAGTAACCCCAACTTTTTTGATTGGAGTGTTAACCCTAACGCCTGTCGACTGCTGGAGCTAACCCTGTCTGTCGTAACCACACCCTGTAGACGTTTGCGGTATTAACCCTGACGGAGTGACCCATTCGCAGCAATTAAGAATAGGGTCATTAATTATCAATGATCAAAGGGACTAATGAAGACGAGAAATCAACGCAACACGGTATGGTACGAGTGCACACGTATTTTATTGAACAACACAAGCAGCATGACGATACAACAAGGGTAGCGTGTAATATCACCACTACGACTACGACTACGATGAATATGATGAATACGATGATGACTTGACTTGCGGATGTTGACCATCGCGCCAGAGGTCGCGACCTTAGGGGTGTCTCCACCTCGCCAGAAGCTCGAGGGTGATCGATGATGACGACGCGACTTGCGGATGTTTACCATCACGCCAGAGGTCGCGAGCTTACGGGTGGTGCATCCACCTCGCCAGAGGCTCGATCGATGTACTACTACTATTACTACTACTACTACTACTACTACTACTACTACTACTACTACTACTACTACTACTACTACTACTACTACTACTACTACTACTACTACTACTACTACTACTACTACTACTACTACTACTACTACTACTACTACTACTACTACTACTACTACTACTACTACTACTACTACTACTACTACTACTACTACTACTACTACTACTACTACTACTACTACTACTACTACTACTACTACTACTACTACTACTACTACTACTACTACTACTACTACTACTATTATGACGAGCGATAATACAGTCTACCTTATCGCAGCTGTTTAAGCCAATTAAATACGCGGAAATCGTTAGCTACTAGATCGGTGCCGAATATGTTAACAAAAGTTCTCATCGGAACGCCGTTACTACGAAGCAATACAAAAGCAACACAATATTGTCCACAAACGTTAGACAGAGGACTCTGAAGCCTCTTGCTATTATGAGTCCAATCGGAACAATGTTCGTTCAGGAAGGTGCGGAACGCAGCGTGTCGTGGCGGCAGACCGTAGAGCAGAAGTAATCGCCGCGACCGTCGGCGTCCAGGTACAGCGCTATCCAATGTTCGCCCGGTTCGTCGCCGTCGTCGGTGTTGCACACGAAGGCCGCGGGCAGAGCGCCGTCTATCGTCGTGGGCAGTCCGTCTTTGGATACGACGCCGCGAAATATCGATCTGGCGCGCGGGTCCATTGCCAGTAGTCTAGCGATCTGCAGGGTGTCCATCTCAGTAGTCGTAGATGACGTTGCGGTTCTTGTCGATTTCCAGCACGGACTCGAGCTCGGCGTAGACGACGACGTTCACGGTGTTCAGCAGCGCGTTGCGGAAATGCAGTTCTATGCGCAGGTTGCCCTTTTGTACCACATGGAAGCAGGGACCGTCGCCCTGGTCGGGGGTCAGGTCGAAACCGAAGAAGGTGTAGCCGTGTCGGTAGTCGCTGCGAGTCAGTCCGTTCCCCTCGTCCTGCCACATCTTGCCGGTCGATGAGAACAGACTCATGTAGCTCCTGACGAAGAGGTCGTCTTCGAAATTGGGCTGGAAAGGTTTGGAGGGTGTCTGTCGTCCGTCCACGTACACCGCGTGGAAGTTGATGGCGTTGTTCTTGGCGTGAAACGGATTCTTGGTGTACACGCCGTTGTAGGCATCGTTATCGATGCAGCACAGCACCAGACGTTTCGGCAGGATATCGAGGAACAGGTTCTCGTACGTGTGCGACCGAGTGCCAGCAAGAATGGAGTACACCTTGCACTCGACCGATCGCATCGGATACTTGACCGTGCTCTTCTCCAGAGCCTTGATGTGTGCCATCTGCACGGTCGGATTCAGGGTGGCCTTCTTTGCAAACAAGGTGGCATTGACGATTTGTATTTTGTAATCGGGGTTGATCCCACCAGCCATGAGTGCAAAAGCAGGCTTACAATGCACCAGTCGTATCTTGACATCGACGCCGTTGATCAGGAATTTATCCTGCAGAAAGAGATCCACGTGGAGACGGCACATCATATCGACCAGACGACTCCTTGCGATGTTCTCTCGTCGAGCCACGAACCCTTCGTTAGCCGCAGGTCCGTCGGCTATCTCGACGACGTCCGTGCGAGTGGCCGTGTCCTTGTGCCACAGCTGACTCGTCAGTTGCGTGTCCTTGGCATCGGGACCGTAGCTCAGCAGCGTCTCAATGTAGGCGCGATACGCATACGTGTTGGTCGAAGGGGTCACGAGCGTGCCGTTCAGATAGACGTCGACTTGACTGAACAGCGCATGCAGCCAGTTATTCACTGGTCCCACCGTGTCGGCCAAGTCGAGATCGTCCCCGTTGGCTCGTGTCACCTTCGCCTGCACGTGCAGCATCGTGTTGGCGAGATCCAGGTAATCGTCGCCCGATCCGGGTATGAGGAATTCTATCGGTCCACCCGAGTCCAGAGAGGACATGGGCTGATGTTCCACTACGTGGCTGTCGATGATGCTGTTCTGAGTGGGGGGTACGGTAAAGAGATCCAGTTCGGTCTTGACCCCTTCACACGACTGTCTATATACGAAAGCCATCGTCGTTATCGAATATGTCGGCTTCACGTTTCGTGGACGTCTGTCTCTTGCGTCGTCTCTTTGCTAAAGTGACTCCTTTCTTCGCCGGCGCGTGTTTTATACGTTTACGAGCTCGCACGCCAGGGGCCAGAAGACCACGCATAAGATTCCTACTGGCATCCGCGACGCGTCGTTTGGTTGCCCTTTTTATGCTCTGTCCAGACATGACGTCGTCGGCTATGCGCACGCCGGTCTTCAACGCCCCCTTTCCCACGCCCCCTTTCCCACGGCACCTCTCTTGATGAGTGGCATGGCACTACGCAACAGACCTCCGAACAGACTGCCTAGTCCGTGACCCCGCTGGTAATGGGCACCGGCGAAGTAGGGCAGTGCACCACCCGCCTGACGCGCGTAATAGTCGTTGTAATTCATCTTCAGAACAGTCCGGTCCTACGTCGTCGAAAATGAAGCGTCACCGTCACTCTACATTACTCGAATGGCACGCGCCGTCCGGTGTCGTCTCTTACATCCATCTCGATCGACTTGAAGTGCGAGTACAACAGAGGCACGTAGTGAATGTTAGTGAACCTATTGGATACCGTGGCACCGTGAATTCCGCCAAACGGGAGGGCTCGCAACAAAGGCACGACGCTGTCACCGACTATGCGAGACTCCACGATGGCCGTGTAGACGTAGATGGTATCGAACCCGCGATTCATGTTCACCACGTCTTCGGCTACTTTACGGAAGGGGTACGAACCATCAGGACTGTGTGTAGGTGGTGGTGGTATAACCACGGTGGCTGACGTTCCAACTGGTCTCGGGTGAACGTACTGGCGTGTGCTGTCTGCTGCTGCTACTGCCGGCGGACTGGTGACGATCGACTCACGAAATCCCAACATAGGTGCCAACGCACTGTGGTACGGTGAACACGGTGTCGGATGATATGTGCAACGTCATTTTTTGAGTGATCATGCTGTAGGTCAATTTAGCTCGTGCCTTGTCCGTCGACATAAGTCGCAGACCCCTGTTTACACGGTTCATCAATGTCACGGGACCTCTGTAATACCCATAGGCTAACTTCATACTCGGGATAAGACCCGTAGGATTTTTCTCGTTGAGGAAGAACCAGACATTTTCCTCTGTAACGTTGTACCAAGTATGTGGGTACTGCATCTCTGCCAACCCGCACTCCCACTCGCCAGTCAGATCGATACGTCGAGGTAAGTCGGTGATGTAATGGGCCAACGTATTGTCGGGATACATCTTCATGGAAGCGTTGCTAGGCAGTGTCAGGTAGAAATCAGTCGCCATTGCATCTCAACGTGGGATTGGGAAGCAGGTAACCCAAAGAACTACTCAACAGAGCCGTCCACAGACTAGAATTCTCGTGTCCTGTGGTCAGGTTGTAAATGCTTATCAGGATGACCGTGAACAAGACGAGGACCTGACACAGAAAGATTATTTCTTCTTTAGGACACACGGTACCGAACATATGCCAAGGAGTGCTGCTGCTGCCGCTGCTGCCGCTGCTGCTGCTGTCCTCTGCGTTCTGCGCGTCAGTACTGTCCTCTGCTGATACTACGTCCTTTTGTTCTTCCTGTTCTATGGTGGTGGTGGTGAAGTCTCGTGCCGTCGTGTCTTGCGTCATTTCTCGAAAGAAGTGTCACCGTACGCGTGGCTAGTCTTTATAGTGGAGTGGACGAGTGCCTTGGCATCGATCCAGCTGTTGAATTTGGAGGGGTAGCCGAACCATTTCACCAAAGCCTCCGTTCGTCTACCTACCTTACGACGCTGCAATACTGCTTCCACGTAGTACAGTTTATCGGCGGGTACCGACACCTTCTGTAGTTCCATTTCGTAGAAGGTGCCTTCCAGCACTTCGCCGAGATCGTCCCTCAATCGATACACGGGTGGATCGGAGGGATGAACCTCGTGTATCGTTAACATCTCGTGGCTCCAATTCGCCGCATAGCCTTTTTCGAACTTACCTTTTTACTTGCTGATGCGCGCGCGATCCGACACGTGTAACTTGGGCACGCCCTTACCGTCGTGTCCGTACAGACGCTGCCACACCTGTTCTTGATTCTGGTAACTCACCTGTGACGGAGCCATGCCGATACTGCGGTGGGGGGGGGGGGTGTTGTTGTACGATTGCACCAAGTCCTGAAGGACGTCGATGTATCGCCACGTCTGGTGTTTCGTGAAGTATCGCCACATACGCGTCTTCAACATTCTGTTGAATCTTTCCACGACGCTCGCCTTCGTCTCCGCGTTGTGCGTGGAGAAGTGGTGGATGCCGTGCTTTTTCAATAGAGTCTAAACGGATTTATTCAGAAATTCCAGTCCTTGGTCTGTCTGCAACGTATGTGGCCATCTTCTGCTGAACGTGCTGTCAAGCGCTGCTACCAACGACGCCGCCGACTTTTTCTTCATAGGAACACACCAGGCCACTTTCGAGAAGACGTCGATCACCATGAGGAGAAAGGTCATACCGTCGTTGTCCTTTTTCAAATTCGACAGATCGACGAGATCGGCATGCCACTGCTGACGTAGACCACCCACGATGACGCGTCGTCTCTTGAAATGACGTCTAGCCGGCTTGTGTAGGGTATAGGCATCCTGTTCCGACAACCATTCCGCGACCCTTTTTCGTGGCATGCGCGTGACCCGTCGCAAGATATCGACTCCGCCATAACTACCTACCCTTTTCGGATCGAAGTAGACCGTCCTAAGTGGTTGTTCTTTCCTCGGCGCCATTAAAAGAGTTCCGATGGATTGGTGGTGGTTGTGTCGTTGACTCCGCAGCACGGTTCTTGACGAGTGACGACGAGTACGCTGACGTACACCAGAACACCCACTACCACACCCACGACGATGACGAATGATCGGTAATCTAGTACTGAAACCATACCCTGAATAGCGACTGTTGTATAAGACTTCGAGCTATAGCGTCAGCAATCAAGTAAAGTCCACCGCAAATTGCTGCAACGATAACGGAACGGTACGTGCCCTGTGGATCGCTCGACATCGGAGCGCACACTGTGCAATGGACACGTGCCGCATCGTCTTAAATGTCTTCCCAACTAGCCAATGACGCCAGAGCCTTACGTTGACGTTCTGGAGGTGAGGTGAGCATGGAATGTTCCATCTGACCGCGTCGACGAGCGAGGGGTGTCCAACTGAGCGATCTTCGTGCGCTACCACCAGAGCGAGGAGTAGCCGGTATTCGACGACGACGACCTGGAGTGGATGTAGTCGCCGGCGTCGTCGCCTGATGTATGTAGTCTCTCCTGGCGACGTTACCGACCAACTCCATGGGCAGGTTCATGGCACGGAGTTGTCTTGCGAACGGTTGCCATCCCGTTGGATCGGTCTTTCTCTTACGCAACAGATCATTCACGAGATCCACCACGTTACTTCCGGCAACCGGCACACCCTCGTGGATCAGTTCGCCGCTCGCGGTCCAAGACATGTTTCTTTTCAAACGCTCCATCAAACGTCTGGCTTTGCCTTGCATGGTCTTGGGAACGGTGTCCACGACTACGGCCTCTATCCCGCTAGTAGTAGCAGGAGCTCCTACTGCTCCCTCCGCCCCCGCCCCCGCACCCACCCCCGTCCCAGACTCGTTCACCGTGATCACGCGTACCGGTTCCTTGACGTGTTTATCGGACAAGACGTTGTACAGTTGCAACACCTGATTATACAGTGTTACCTTGGTCCTGTCGTCGAGGTCCTTTCTGTAGAGGATGGTCATCATCTCGTCATCGAGAGCTTGCACCTTCTTACCTAAGGTGTCCGTTGGGGGTGGGGGTGAACGAAGCGTGTCCAACATTCGTGGGTCCACCAAGGCCATCTTGCGTGCGTGTTCCATGTATCTCTCTCTCTCTCTCTATCTCTCTCTCTCTCTCTTTCTCTCTCTCTCTCTCTCTCTCTCTCTCTCCCGAAGCAAGGGTAGAAAGACCGAACTTGCCAACGGTGCTAGGAAGGCCGATAGGAAACCTCCGCTCTGTCCCTCGCCGACCTGCTGTTGCAGTAAGATGCGTCTTCTCCTGGCAGCTGGCGTTCTTCTCTGAGCCAACTCGCGTAACTTCGTCATGTATTTGTTCAAACGTCGCCTCTGTAATTCGCTCAATGGAATGTTCTTTTTTAATATGTTGTAGGCACACTCGGCTAGTGCACACAGCAGATCGGCGTCGGCGTTGGCGATGATGGCCCTTTTCAATATGTTGCTCTTGATTCTGTTCAGTGCCTGTATGCACACAATGTGTCTCTTCACCAGCTCAGACATGGTGCGAATGAAGAGACTATCCACCCGTGCGGTCTTTTTATACCTTCGGCAAGTACACGTACTGAACACCGTCGTCTGGAAAGATGGTCGTGCGCAGACGCATGTCCTCGGGCGTGTCCTGTTTGAGATCGACCAATAGATAGCCGTACGGTACCGACGTGGCGTATTTAAAATCCTCTTGAACGAACTTGATGCGCACCGGATACATCTGTTCTCATAGTTCCGGGGTCACGAGGGCGTCGACGGACTCGGCGGCCAAGGCCAAATAGGCAGAATCCGTATCCATCTCGCAGTACTGAAAAAGAGGGCGCTCCAGGTACCTGTCGATGAAGTCGTAATAGAACTGCAACATGCGCATCTTGGCGTACTGTAGAACGAAGAATCCCACGTGTACGGGCAGGGTGTACGTGACGTTTTCTTGTTCATCTCTATCTCGTACGCATCGTCGACGACGACGTCGAGTTGTCGGAATCGTTTATCGTTGACCATGAGAGATGCTGCCTTCTCCGTGCAGTAGTTGACGTCACAATGTCGGTCCACGTTGGTGATGGTCTTTCCGTAACCCGAGTTCCCCAGCAACTTCATGGTGTCTGCGATGATGGCCTTGTGCGAGTGGACGTCTCCCTCGCGTCGCGCCGTGGACACTGCATCGCCGAACCGCCTGAAGCACGGGACGGGATCGTACTCAACGACCTGATACACGTGCGTCACTTCGAGACCATGGTCCATGTACCATCGCAGCAGAGGAGTGGCGAGCAATATCTTATAGCCTCGATAACTACCCACGAGCATGCGTCTCGGAGTCGCCATGATGTTGTGCTCCTCTGCGTATCGGCGCATGAACTGTCCGAGATCGTCGCATGTCAGACGGATGTTCTTGAACACAGGCTGCATCTCGGCAAAGTGTTCGCGCAATGCTTCCGGTACGCAAAGGTCACACTCGATCAGACCGAACACGGTTCCGGCACGCACGCCGCTCAGGATCTGTTGCGACGTCATCGTCCATCATGCGTGACGTCGTCGCGGAAATGCAGCATCCAGACACTTTGTCAAGACAGGATCTCGTCTCGTCTTTTTCCACTCGCATTCCCACAACTCGACGACCTTGACAAAGTGACGAAGGTAGACGGTGTTCTTTCGGGTCTCGGCAAGCAGTTCAGTCATGGATTTCCCGTTGACCTCGTTGACCTCTTTACCAGTGCACGGGCAGCCATGGAAAAAACATCCGTGCTACTGATAAGCTGTTTTCGTCTCGCTGCACCACCCGTCCACCAACAGTTTGCCTATTCTCTTCTCCCTACCGTTGATCTGGTGTCGTATGTCGCGTCCCGTGCGTTCGGATTCCCAAGTCAACCATTCCGCAGCCATTTGTCCGTACAACTGCGCCGATTCGGGTCGGAAGTCGTTCTCTTCCCGTCGTCGCGTGTACCATCCCATAGGCATGTCTTGCATGAGTGACCACAATTACAGGGCGTTGGCATCGTATCCGACGATGGACCGACACGGACGAGCGGCCTCTCCGTACTCGTTGTGACGTAGCGTGGTGACCCCTTTCTCTTGATAGCGGTGAAAAACGAGCGAAGGTCCGCCAACGACGTTATCTTTGACGAGATGTTGAAGATCTTTATTCTTCTCGTTGAAGATGGTAAAGTAGGTCTTCTCTGGAAGGCCGTTGAACAGGTAGAGCAAGGTCAGACCAGGTACGCTGATGCCTTGCTTGAACATGTCTATACCACGTTGCTGGTAGAAGGCAAACTGTCTGTCGATGGCCTGTAGAAAGGGAACCACGTCACTGTTGTTGTACCAGACGAGAAAGTCTCGCAAAGTCGTCATGGAGTTGTCGCGCCAGGCCTGTTGACAACTGGCATAATCCTCGTCTGAAATACCTTCGTTCTTCAGTCGACTGAAGAAGGCCTGTTTCGATGGAAGTGCGGTGTCGTCGAGTCTCTCCAGACGGTCCATGTACTCGTACGGGAAATGACCTTTCGTCACCTCGCATCCGTACGCCTTCAGATACTTGTCGTAACAATTTCAGCTGATCCGTCGAAAGACACATGAACGTGTTGTTGCGTTTGATGACGAAAAAAGACCCGATGCCCTCGTTCTCTTCTTCTTCTTTGTCGTCTTGTTCTTGTTCTTGTTCTTTGACGTGGTGGATAGGAATTAGGGTATGAGGAACTGTTTGATGGCATTGAGATCATATTTACCCGAATTGAACCCGATGACGGGTAACTGATGCATCCATCCATAAAGTTGTCCCATCAGCTTTTTGTATGGATTGGTCGTTCGACGAGATTTCTTCTTGTCGATGTCTGATCGTGCAGCCTCCTCCCTTTCGTCCCAGTTCGTCAGTTCCTCTGCGAGTTGTTCCAAGACATCTTCGTACGAGTGTTTGATCTTATCGTACGCGGCGTCACTCATCGCTTGTAAGATATCCATCATTCTACTCACCAACTTGTTGGTGTCTCCATCCGTGACGAGACATTGCACTCGCTTGTGTCCGGGCACGTTGGATGCGACGCTGACGCTCAGTGGAACGTGACGCGCCACCCAGTGGACCTTGTCACTATCCGACGGAAGTTGTTCCGTGTCGAACCAACACTCGAAGTCAAAGGTGGCTCGATACGGATAGTAGCGCAACGATTCAGCCACGCGAATGTTCTCGTCTTCCACACGTTCGAACACCGATGGTGTCGAATGGTACACGCCACCAGCATAGACTCTATGCACACCCCCCGGGCACGTGCGCTCGTGTCGATATAGCACCCATGCATCTTTCCATAACGGCTCACCGCACTTCCGACATCGATACGAGTGACAGTACATGCGGACATCTTGGATGAATGAAAAATGTGTCTCGTGAAGGTTGAGATACATTGTTTCGGGGTACTTGCATAACGATCGACGGACCAGTTCGGCAGTCGACTTACCATCCTCCGCATCCTCTGCATCCGGTTTGACGATCTTGTATACGCACATGTTCGTTTGGAACGTGTTCTCTACGCGATAGAGGTCATCCAGCGTGACCCCTGCAAATTCTTCCATGGGTACGTGGTCTCGATCGTATGTCTCGTACAGCGTCTTCACCGCCGGTTCCAATCGATATAGATCGCATCCTCGATGCAGGGCCAGACACCGGAAGAGACACAGGTTATCATTGTACCTCGTGTTATGGTTGGGTTCCGTTTCCAGACCGATGACGCTTTTCTTCTTCTTGATGTAGGGCGGAAGAGGGATCATGCCTACACATCCTATAGGGTGATCGATGATGCGGTTAACGAAGAAAGTGACATTCGTCACGAGTTCGCACACCCACGCAGAATCCGGTCTTTGATTTATGGCCCATTGCAAGACGTCGGTTTCTCGGATGCGTTCGAGAAAGTCATCAAAGTCCTTGCTGTTGGTGACGAGACTGGGTTCGTCTAGGTAGCATTCACAGCAATTACACGAGGAATGATAGTACTTGTATTGACCCGTGTTCTTGTTTCTCAGAACGAACCCGTAACTGAGGTTAATCTTGAACGCATTGGTCTGTTCCTGGAACATGATCTTCAAAGACGGTTCTAGGACGGTCGTGTCTAGCGTGGTTAATCTGTAATCGTACCTGCATTGGAGAGGACCTCTCGACACGTGGGTCCTTATAGTAGACCAGTGCGCACGAACGACATCTAACAGTTCCGTCGACAGAGTGTCGGAGAAGGGAAGTCGATCGGGTGGTTCTAAGGGGTCTTCTTCGGTAACGAGTGGGTGGTGGGATAGGGTAGTGTCTTCTCTTTTTGATCTCTTTGATGCTGGCGGCTACTACTACTACTACTATTACTACATACCGACCTTACGTGACGCTGTAGGTTGTCCAATCTCCGAAGTTGGTACCGCATTTCTCGCATGCGTATTTCGCTCTATTTGCGTGGTCGCTAGGTGGCACCACTGTTGGTGGTGCCACCGAGTATGAATGAAAGTCCCAAGATGGCGTCGAGTGACAACTCTGCACGTGACGTTGTAGTTCTGCACACGTGTCGAAGGCGAGCCCACAGTGACGACATTGATGTCTTTTCATGATGATGACCGCATCTACAACTGAGAGGGAATGGACTCTCAGCGCATCTATATAGTGCGTGTAGGGTGGTGGGGTGGTGGGGGTAATTCTATATTTACTAATAAGACGTCAATGTATGATAAGAGGCGTTCCTATAGCAATGGCTACTATTGTCCAATATGTCCACTATAATCGAATACGGGTTCCATTTCGACTATGGCAGAGGGGTGTCACTCGTTGGAATAATAATATAACAATGACGGCACAACACGTTCCATTCCATTTTGACACTTTTTGTATTCAATAAAATACATATGTTGTGTATGAAATATATATATATATACTGTACTGATATGAAAGGATAGACTTCTCTGTATATAAGATGATGACATATGACGGTGGTTTGCGGGTTTGTTATTACCACGACAATGACCAGTAGCTTGCAACGTTTACCGTCGCGCCAGAGGCTACTATGATGGAACTGACTTGTGGGCTTTTACACCACGACAGAGGTCACGTGCGTGAATAATGAATTATATATATATATAGAAGTCGGTCTCTTCATACATAAAGAATACTATATACATATTTCATAGACAAAATACAAGAGGATAAATAAATGTATTGAAAGAAAATGCATCACATCAAGTCAATAATGATATATAAGATTAAAGATAATATATAAGATTAAAGACACTAACAACAATTACTACTTACTTATTCTAAAGCTAATGATATATAAGATTAAAGAATATTATTAAAGACAATAATATATATGATTCAAGACAATAATGATATATAAAAGACACTAATAACAATAACTAACTAAAGAATAAGATTAAAGACAATACTAATATATATGATTAAAGGCAATATTGAATATAACATTAAAGACATTATTAACAATTACTGTGTATGTGTGTGTGTGTGTGTGTGTGTGTGTGTGTGTGTGTGTGTGTGTGTGTGTGTGTGTGTGTGTGTGTGTTGTGTGTGTGTGTGTGTGTGTGTGTGTGTGTGTGTGTGTGTGTGTGTGTGTGTGTGTGTGTGTGTGTGTGTGTGTGTGTGTGTGTGTGTGTGTGTGTGTGGCATGTTCACAGCAACCAAGGGTTGAAACACGCCACTTCTTGAATGAGAAATGTCTGCGTCTCCTCTGACAGCAGCCTCGCGCTTGCTTCTGCGCATATGTTGACAGTGGCTTCGGCTACTGTCAGAGGTGAGTGATGTGATATGTACATTATCTGGTGAGTTATCGCTTCTGTAAGCATAATGTTCGCGGTTTCTGGAGTCATAATGTTCATGGATGGAGTCTGAGACGTTGATGGCGGAGTGTTCTCGCAATAGCACTCACACGCGCAAATTGCTGGCTGTGTGTCGAAAGATATCGCCGTGTTGGAGGACGAGGACGATGACGACGACTGTGGCGGCGGCGACGATGATGGTGGCGGCGACGCTGGGCTAAATTCGAATGTTGATTGTGTTGATGGTGGCGTCGACAAACTAAACCCGAACGATGTTGACGGTAGTGGCGGTGGCATCGTCGTTGACCACGATGGCGACTGCATCGTTAGAAACGACGGCGTTGGGGGTGGTGGTGACATTGGTGCTGCGGTTGCTGCTGCTGCGGTTGGTGCTGCTGCGGTTGGTTCTGCTGTTGCTGCTGCTGCTGCTGCTGCTGTTGTTGTTGTTGTTGTTGTTGTTGTTGTTGTTGTTGCTGCTGCTGGTCGACGCTTTTTGTTGAACACCAACAAATGCAGGTCATTATCCGCTAACGGCGGCATGATTCGTTTGCGCGCCGCCGTTTCCGTTGCCACCTTCGCTTTGTCGAACAGATCGTTGTCGTCGTCTATATCGTTATTGTACGCCTCGCGCAGCTGTACGAGGCCGTTATGTATCTATAGACAGGAAAACAAAAGACACACCTTTTTAATCACTGTCAGTAACATCGCTCTTACCTGCATATCGACTGGCTATGGTCGCTCTGACCGTGTCTGCCATATCGAGACTCCATTGCATTTTCCCAAACCTCTCCTCCAACGCTATGACAACCCAACGCAAGATGTGCATGATAAGGCCGGAAGACGGTACGTAATACTCATCTTCCGATAGATCTAATATATGAACCACCTCGTTACACGCATATCGAACGCACGCTGCGTCTACCGCCGCGTCGAAGGTATTTTGATTCATCATGGCTTCCGCGCGATTCCAAATTCTATCTATGTTCATTACCGTCACCTGCATATCATGATCGTTGCCGTTGTTACTACTGCTACTGCTGCTACTGCTTATGACAATAGCTGCATCGTTACTGCTGCTGCTGCTGATTACGACAATAGCAGCATCGTTACTTTGCTCGTCTGCTATAAACAGAGTCGGTTCGGTAGAGGAAATGATGGATGGTGAGGATGGTAATATATTACGATCTTCATATGCATCTAACCACTCCTGTACCTTTTTGTTCATGGTTATTTCGTCGGGACCTGTGCTGCTGTCAGCGCTGGCGTCGACGACAGCATTCTCTTTGTCTTCCTCCTACAAAGAGAATGCTTCGTCTAGTACTTCCAGCTCTGACGCGTTGTAGTTGACGTAGTTGTTGTTTATGCGTTTTTTAATGGCCGCCATGACACGGACCCCCCTCAGCACCGACAGCGCAGCCGACAGGTCTTCGTCTGACATCATAACGACGTAGCCGTTAGCGGCAAAACCAAGTACTTTCGCTGCCACTTCGTTAAACAAACTGACCCAGATTTCTGTGCCGCTCCAGTCCTGTAGGAGGACACGCAGGTTGTATATGTACGTAGGAGCTCTCTGCCATTTGTGAACTGGACAATAGTAGCCTTGTTTATGCCGCTGGACGCCTTTGGGACACTGCGAGCACGATATATACACAACATATTTCTCCTGCGTGGCACAAGCGACTATATTTAACGGTCTTGCAAATTTGTAAGTTCCAGCACTTACCTCTGACTGCAATCGTGTCAGGTTCATCATCATCTGTTATTCTTCTGCAAACTGCTGTGCGGCCATGACTTCGAAGACGGGAGGAAGTCGATCGATCGAGAGAGTTGTTTATGGCAGTTAGAGCTGCGAGTCTCTTATATAGCAGGGGCGCTTGCATGGCGCGCCTTTCTTATCTGGCCAGCTGGGGCGCTGGTATGCGTTGCGCTATCGCCGCGCATTCCTATCGTCTGGGTGTTGTTGACGAGCGCGCATTCCCGTCGTCTGGTTTTTTCGAACGAACTCGCGACAATTCACGAGTATCTGACCCAACACGTTCTGTCCAGACTGTCCAGTGTAGGTAAGCATGTTCCAGAATCCTTCCCTGCTTCTCACGCATTCCATTAACGGTAATGGATATGTGTCTAACAATCGTTTGCGTAGTGTCGTGTCGCGAAATTTAATCGCAACTAACGCGGTCATTACAGATCGTCTCTGTTTGTTCCATTGTACACGTAAATGCTCCTTCTCTCGAATGGTCTTGCTAAGGTATTTCGCCTGTAGTCCGGTTCGTGTGGCTAGCATCTTTTCCGCCGTCTCGACATCGCCTTAAAAGATGCATTTCCTGTACTGGTACGCAGCTTCAACGGTGTTAAAAACATGACCCCATGCATCTATCCTACACGCGCAGAAGTTAGATAGGAAAGTGTTTCCTCCTCTGAAGTATATAGGACGATTCTTTCTGATTTTATGTTGTTCAAAATTACATGCACTGTATTTAATACCGGTGATATTGTACAACATTTGCCTAGGACTCGTTGCCTTGGTTTTTTACGTGTGATAAATGGGATTTCGGATTAAGCGTGGTGTTAGTTGACACTTCTGCGGCGGTCTTATCGCTGTGAGGGATTGCTTATTGTTTTACGTCGAATGTCTGGAATTCGATGCAATGTTGGTCTAGGACTCACTGACTTGGTTTTTTACACGTGATAGATGGGATTTTGCTTTCAGCGTCGATTCTCTGACACTTCTGTGACAGACTTAACGAACATGTTTCTCGTTGTGAGGGATTGCTTATTGTTCTAGCGGGTTTGTGAGTTGTTTTTCGCATTCCAGTTTGATAAATTTTATTATTATTGTTTCCTAGCGGATGTCTGGCGTTTTCTTTTCGCATAACTTTCTGACTTTGACAGATTTGTTATTGTGTTATAGTGGCTTATGTCAGCTGTCTGCATTGTTTACCGTTTACTATATAAGGCCGTTCTCAGACTAGGTATATCTTTATACACTTACCGTCGTTCTGTTGCTGTCGTCACTGTTGTTGCTTCTGACGTCACGATGCTGACTAACATTGCGCTATGCTCCGATATGCTGGTCGTCTACGTCGAACTCGGGGTCGCGTTGAGCCTGCTACTGCATCGCTCGTAAGTACATAATGACTGTCGTTGTTTGCACGATTGGTAACTAATACATACTCCTATGCTTTTAAAAGCTTTTAAAAGCATCTACATAACACATAGTTTAACTTTAAGAGACATCTTTTATGCGACTGTGGCCTATTTCACAACGCTTGGTAGCCGGTTGCTAGAAGTCTACTCATAAATAACACACGAGCCGAGCCGGGTCATCAGGTCACTGTTATCGTCTGTGCGTGGCCTACTTCCACACACGCGGCTTGCTAGCCGGCTGGCGGCCTAGCCATAAATAACACACGAGCCGAGCTGGGTCGTCAGGTCACTGATATCGTCTGTGCGTGACCTACTTTCTACACGCCTGCTAGCCGGCTGCCACCTGTCTAGCAATAAAAACCATCAGGCCGACTTCCCTAGGTAGCCGGGTCGAAAGTACGCCTTTCGTCGCTCTCGGATTTCCCATAGCTTATTAACACACGCATGTGTTATTTAAGAAACGTATATAGCATACTTTTAACAAAGTCTCGAATGTACTTTTAACAATGGCTCGATTTTCATGTGTCTTTCACTCTGGTTTTCAGCTTCCATAGACGACAGTGGGCAGCTGTGATGGAGGAACTGGGTCGCTATATACCGCGCAATGATGACGACGACGATGATGATGGCTACGACAGCCCTGCGGCTACAGAAAGTTGGGATGATGAATGTAACGATTATGCTTCTTTCTTGAGCACAGACAAATGTGGGCTGCTGTTATGACGGAACTTGGGATGATCCGTCCACTCGAGCGAGTTGAGATGGAAATGTTGCATGCATGCAACGCCCGAGGCGAGCCACGAATGTCGCTAGCACGATTAGACAAAGAGGCACTAGCACGCCTGCTGCGCTCTGATCGCAGATGGATATGGGAGGCCGTGATGGGCGAATTGATCGAAGCCGTCAAGGCACGTCATGTCCGACGCATGCAACGGCCTACCAAGTTGATAGACAGACGCGGGAAGTCGCTGCCACGCCTGAACTTCGATTGAGATCGAAGAACGATGACCACTATGTTTTAATATAATATATCGATATTTTAAAATAAAGCGAAAAACGATGAACAATATTTATATGACTATGCTTTAATATGATTTGATATATGGCTATTTTTAAATAAAACGAAGAACGATATTTATATGACTATGCTTTAATATGATTTGATATATAGCTATTTTTAAATAATTATATTACTATGATCTGATGTGTCGTTATTTTTAAATAATAAAGTTTCTTTGTGACTTCATTCAATGAGGTGTGTCGATTTTGTCGGTTAACGACGCTAATAAAAGAAATATGACCACGTTTAACCTGCTACCACATACAATAACGAACGGATGAATATTTGTACACACACACACACACACACACACACACACACACACACACACACACACACACACACACACACACACACACACACACACACACACACACACACACACACACACACACACACACACACACACACACACACACACACACACACACACACACACACACACACACACACACACACACACACACACACACACACACACACACACATCCATGTAGGCTACATAATGCAGATAGGGTAACGTGGGCTACAACGAACCGGGTGGTTGTAGGCTATATAATGCGGATAGGGTATCGCGGACGACAATGAGCCAGGGGTTAAATGCCTTGGGGTACAATTAAATTGATCTCGCTCCTTGAGTGTTTGGGGTAGCGGTCACGTTAGGGTAGCGGTCACTCAGTTAGGGTCAGGGGTCACCACTGATGAGGTCAGGTCGGGATCATGTCAAAAAGTTAGGGTTACGATGGTTAGGGTTAGCTCCTGTCGCCAGGGGGCGCTCTAGGGGTATATAGGTCGCCGCTAGGGGGCGCTTAGTGTACCCAGAAGGCTCTGCGACCGGAAGTCACAGGGGCCCTCCCTACTGGGCGACTCTTTGGCTTGGTCGTTTCCTCTTACTAACTATTAACACCAATACGGATTTCGTTCGAAACATTTCACTGAGCACCCAATATTGCATTTACTTTAAGACATTGCAGATGTAAATGAAACAATTACCAGATATATTACAGTGGCTGTGTTCCTCGATTTAGCAAGGGCGTTTGATACAATTAATCACGACATTTTGCAATATAAGTTAAACCATTATGGAATCAGAGAAATATGCAATATATGGTTTGCCAGTTACCTCCTTAATCGTAAACAATATGTTGAGATAAATAAATGCAAATCATCATTAAAACGTATAACAAATGGAGTGCCTCAATGATCCATATTAGGACCTGTGCTTTTCTCTAATTTATATTAATGACATAGTAAATTCTACTTCTCTAAATTTATTATCCTTTGCTGATGATACCACCTTTTACCAATCAGGTTCTGATATTGATAATCTAACTAAAAATGTAAATCAATAATTAAAACAAATACACGATTGGTTATTTGCTATCACATTATATTTGAATGTCAAAAAGATATGTTTTGCGTTTTTGTCCCAGGAAACACCAACTGCAAGGCAAATAATAGCATTAAAATTAATAATGAAATTATGTATCAGGTTGGAAAGTACAAAAAAGAAGAGTGTGAAATTCCTAGGACTATGAATAGATAAACATTTAACATGGAAATAACATATAAATATAATCAGCTCAAAAATAGCTAGAGCCATTTTTGCAATTAATAAATTGAAATATGTTATACCACATAAAGCATTAAAATCAGTATACTATTCTTTAATTCACAGTCACATAATATATGGTATACTAGCGTGCGGCAATTGAAACACAAGAAGTTAGACATTTTACAAAAACGCGCTCTAAGAATAGCTATCAATAAAGGATATTGGAGTCATACTGATCCTATATTTAAGTCTGAAAAAAAATATTGAAAGTCTACAGGTCTCACATTTTATGCATGACTTTCATCTTGATTTATTACCCGAATCATTTTTAAATGTTGCTATCAAAAACAATTTGGATAAAAGTATTATAATAACTAGACAATATAACCTTCTTGTAAAAGAGAGACCTAGAATACATGTTTCGACTAAGTTGCCTAAACATAATTTTACAAGAAATTGGAATAATATAGACGATAAAATAAGAAATGTCAAACACAGATCAAATCATAAATACATTTTGCATTATCAATACTTATATACATATCTTCGTCGATCGGAATGTTTAAAGGTGCTCATAATGTAATAACGTTTATGATGCCATTTTTCTTTTCTAAATCCATTTATTGTTTCAGATTTTTTTCTCTTCAAATTCTGTTTTATTAAGCTAAAGTCAAATTATGTTTGGATCCATGCATTTCCTTTAATTTTTCCTCTTCAATTACATATATTTCGATGGAACAAACTAATCTGTTCGTTGTCGCATGTCACCAGCAGCATTGATATACTACATGTAATTAATATTCTGGTTAAATGCCTAATGTAATATAATTAGTGTCTAACTCTGGTTCGTATATTTGTATTTACTGTACATATGTTACGATGGTAAAATATAGTATTTGGCACAGTGTGTATCTAGATGACTGCTGAAATAGTTCAGTGATGGGCTGGTGATGACTTCTTTGGTTGTGATGTAATAATACAGCAATGATAATTAGTTTCAATGGTGTCGCTAGAAGACGGCTCTAAGCCAATAGACAGCCATACAACGAAACATGTTGAAAATATTCAGATATATTGTATAATTGTTTTTTATGTAGGTTATGTTGAAAAAATAAATGTACCTACTTAACTGCTTACTTATTTACTTACTTTCTTATCTGTATTTTCTTGTATTTTCTGACGATACAATTAAATTGATCACAACCCGCAACTCTACAACTCTATGTTGTTGACACCAACATGACATCCATACTAATTGAAAATACATGGTTGAAATGACTAACCACCAAGCAGCCATTTGGCAGCGCTCCTTAGTAGCACGTACAACGGTGCCGTCCCCATGACAACGGACGTGAAGCTCGCGATGATATTCTGGTGCATTAGATGGATCATTTAGCAGCACCACATGTTGTGCTTCAGTGTGTCAGCGGCAAATGTCGGAAGTGTTCATGCGCCTCTTGCACGTGCAAACTGAACCGTTTGAGCAGCACTGATGCTTGATGCGGCGATGCAAATTACAGTGAGAATAAAAGAACCAACCTATATGGATGCTGACCCACTAAAGGGAGGAGTGCCACTGTCTGAAATTGAATAGTATATATGTGAAATTATGTATCACACTTTAAATGTAAATTTGTTATTTATTGAACCCATTGTCAATTGTGCACATTTTGAAAGAATATATGTCTGCATCAATTGTCAATCTCAATATAGATCAACCATTCCATTTTATATGTAAGAATAAATAATATATAAACATAATGATATGTAACATCATATCAGGGTGTCTATACTTTAGGCAGAGTTTGGGTATTTTATTGCTCACAATAACACATTGTAAGTGATATCGAATTAAAGACACATAGTGATTTTTTAATATTATATATACCCAATATTAATGTACCAAACATAGATGAATTTGTACTTAATTACCCGTTTTATGAAGATGCATTTAGTTATTACATCGTATTCTGTGTCACATACATCACCGCCATGACAGACATATCCAGATTTTCTTGACTTAGGCTTTCTGAATTGTACAAAGGTTATAGATATTTTATTATTTATTGGTCCTAGCAAATATGACATTATTGGGGACTTTAGTGGATATCACTATCCACTTACACGACATTAATTGCCCTTGTCGTAACGCTGTTTACATCATGTAGGTGGCAGTTACGTGATTGACGAATGTCTACAAATACAATCAGTGAAAGGTCCTACTACATGTCATGTACTAACTGCCATTTACAAGCACATGTCATCACAAGTGCCATATTTTACTACTAAAAACTATATGTGGAATAGTTGTCATGTAATTGACAATCAATTAAAACATGTTTCTATGTGTACGTGAATATGAATAATCTGATTTCCACATAGCCATTATAAACAAGTCACACCGCACTTAAACAGGCAGGGACAGCACTTGGTCTCAGAATATAAATCCTCATATAACACATGATGTTTCTGAGAGTGTGTATGGTACGTCAAAAATAGCAGCATACCAGTGAGTTTTTATTAAAAAAAATTAACTAGAAACACATTTGTTTACTTTTAATTAATATTAAAATATTGTTTTGCATTTATTTACGGACACTTTGAGCAGATCAAGACACGACTGACAAATATGACTGACAAATAAATGGCTCACTTACAGAATAATTTCGCCTATTTCGCTAAGTGATTACACGTGGATATATAAACAGCCATGCATATAATTATCCATCGTACGTATAATCGTTGTTAGCCGGGAACAAACTAAAATATTCCGGCGAAATACACAAATACTGCAGTTTTAACACGAAATGACCTGAAGATTGTATACAAATGTATAACTAAAAACGAATCATTTAGGCAGTGATTTTTTACTTTCATTGGTGCAACGATAGATGAATTCGTGAGATGATTGTTGAACTTACATTACTTTTCTCAAAGGATACGTTTTGTGATTTTAGCTATTTTAAGAATTAATGATAACCATGTAGGATAAAGCCTTCTTACTAGTACTAGCTGAGTTGCCCGGCATTGAACAGGATAAAAAGGCAACCACTGTAAGGGCTCACGACTCCTTGCACTACCCAGTCTTTGGTAGCGAGTGCAATGCAAATGGCAGTGACAACTTCACGCGACACACATGCCGGTTTCATGGAGAGTTCAGTAGACGTTTGACGTAGATCACTTAACAATGGCAGAAACACACAGCGGTGTTAACAGTTGTACGTAACTATTGTTATAATTTACGTCAAATGTCCACACTGGTTCCTGGTAATACCCCACACCCATATGAGGGAACAGAACCCAGGGGGAATTTCGCTTATTTTCTTAATGTAGGTGCCTACGAACCACTACCATGGACCCCCGGCAAGCCTACATAATTTCAGCGAAGCTGACGGAGATATGTGGGAACAGACAGAGAGACAGAGATACATACATACATACATACATACATACATGCATACATACATACATACATACAGACAGACATACATACATACATACATACATACATACATACATACAGACATACATACATACATGCAAACATACATACATACATACATACATACATAAAGACAGACATACATACATGCAAACATACATACATACATACATACATACATACATACATACATACATACATACAGACAGACATACATACATACATACAAACATACATGCATGCATACATACATACATACAACATACATACATACATACAGACATACATACATACATGCAAACATACATACATACATACATACATACATACATACATACATACATACATACATACATACATACATACATACATACATACATACATACATACATACATACATACATACAAACATACATATATACATACATTTATGCATACGTACATGCATACATACTTACATACATACATATATACATATATACAGACACACAACATAAACAACTACGTTATTTTAAAGACAACGGACATATATTATGTTTGTTAATGGTTAAACTTTTTAGTTTATGGTTCGATTAAACAGAAATATCAATTGAAACCTATGTTGTACTGGTTGTGCAGTCAACTATTGTTTAAGGCCATTGTAAGCGAAAACAGTCCCGGGACTATATGGCTTATGATATAATTTGAAGTATATAAAGGTAGTTCAGAGTCCATCGGTATCTTTGTTAATGTTTTGATTGTTCATTGTCATGACAAAAATTATAATGTTTCCCAACATGTTTTCAACCTTAATAAATTTATACTTGAACCTTTCGCTGTAAACCAGGCCTAGGACTAATGACAGTAACTTAGTATTCGTGCATACGAGCGGAAGGACGAGTGTGTGCACTTACTGTTACATAGTATAACAACAATACATTGAAAACAACTGAAACATCGACATAGCTTGTGTCTATATTCACCTTCCAATCCACACATGCCTAAAACTGATGTGTCTAGGGCTGTTGACTGCAGATCTGCTGGAAACGCCTGAGTAACATGGAAGTGAAATATTAATTAATACAAAGTATAGAATGAACACTTAATCCAGAGTTAATAGGTCATTTGTCAATACAATTTATATTAATAAATTAATCCCTTTTGGTGAAATCAATTAATGCATTTAAACTAAACTAGCCTTTATGGTAATATTAATAATTAATTAAAATAAAATTAACTTAATTGAATTAAATTTATTAACAAATTAACAATTAATAATTTAAATTAACCAATATCTGCTACACATCAATTGACATGGGTGAATTGGTATTGTCATATATTTGAGGCGAAAAAAATCAGATCACCTAGAGCGAATAGTACTATCTACTATGTATTGCAATACAACGGAACGAGGGCAACCCCTAGACCACGATATCACTCGACAACAAAGTATTGGATCCAGTTTCACCAATGAAACGTATGGGAGGAACGAGGGTTCCTCTAAATTCAAAGGACACGGAAAGGTCACGTGTAATATGTGATAATAATGGAATGTGTTAAGATTCATAACTTACACACACTTGATAGCATATAAAGACTTGCTGTTTTCTATCGTTAATTTATAATAATATCATAATATAATTCGCATTCTGCAATGTGTGATTGTAAGATGCCAAATGTTACATAGCTGTTACATTATTCATAATGTTTCTTAAATTAATGTATTGTTATTATCTTGAAAGCAGTTTCATATATGCTTGGACATGTTACTTTGTTAGTATATTGCTAACGTTAAGAACCACATGTTTAACGTGCCATTGGTTCCTCCGTATCCACACACAATATAACAATGACATCGTCACCGATTTCCTAACAGTAATCACCTGGATGTTTGTATCAACATAAATGTTCACATCTTTTGTTGCACGTATTCAACAAATATAGTTAAAGTCAAGATGTTACATAAATCTCACATAGTTCTGGACGAACAGTTTATCAAACAAACAACAAAGTATCATCAAAATATAAATCGTGTTGAGTTACGTTCGGTAGAAATTACGATTGTTTCCATAGGTACGTACTCTTTTTGAGTTGACCTATTTCATAACGTATAACATAATTTTAAAAATGTTTGCCTAGGCATCGTTTTTGTTGCAATGAACTTGCTTTATTACAAGTGCAGGGAAAGTGAAAATATCCTTCACTTAACTGTTTGTCCTTCTCTAATACAGTTATATGTGCATGTAATATGCATCCATTAATTGAGTTGAGAAATCCATTCTAATTCTAGCTACATACTGCTTTGCCAGTTGTTATTTGTTGAATACAATAATTAGTGGTGTTGCTACATTTCATAACATGTTTATATACATATCGGATATAATACCTATTGTTTGTACTGCACACGACCTGTTGTAGAATTCCGACACAACACATTAACAACAGCAACTCGCTGATCGTGACTAAGCAATACAGAAAGGAATATAATTAATAAATGCGTATTGAAATAAGATATGACAGAACGTGCACATTGTATATAATATGTCATTAATCATCGACATCGATAATTGCTCAAATAGGGATGTGCCATAATATTGTAGTTTCGTAGATATGTGAAGTTTCCCAGGCGCGGTCGATTGTAACAACTAGTTGTTACATTAGAGAACATATGGATCGCAAAGCAAGTGTCACTACTACTTGTTACTGTTATTACATTAATTGAAGTGTACACACTTATACATTTCATAGTGTACATAACAATGTAGGTGTTCACAGTTTTTCAGTTTAGTTACCAAAGAGCACTCATTCCCCGGATTCTTACACAACAATAAATTGTAAATGGAATATAAATTATTGAATGGATTATAAAATAGTGAATGACAGTATATATATATATATATATATATATATATAATGCGACTTCTACTTGATTGCCTGATGCACGTACGTACGCACTCACGCACACGCGCACTTACATCCACATTTCAATGTATCGTGCAATATTTAGTCGTTGCTCAAATAGGGCTGTGCCATAGCAATTTAGCAATATTTAACAAGATTGCTATCCAATGCAAAACGCCCAGATGCAAAGTGGGTAAGCAAACCATTTGCATATCGAGAGTCAATAAAAAGGCCTTCTGAAATATATGTTAATTTTGTTTGACGATGCTACAATTTACAGTTGACCTACTGGTTATAGACCAATAAGCTTGGCTTCACAAGTGTAATAAAGCGTTCCCACGTCGTGGTTAAATACATTTGTTTTCTTCCAGTCATTATCAGCACTAAAGTCGCTGACTGAGCTATCGGTAAGAACTGCCCCAGCGTTGTTACAGTCGTAACAACTTGCCGCAATACAATTGTAGCAACTTGACCCTAACACAATTTTTTTTCCAGTTGAATACACGTGGACGATAACAAATCCCGAAATTCCGTTTAACTTCTACTGGACATAATCCCCTATTCTCTAAAGTAGAAATTTTTCAAGAGAGTCAATAAAAGGCGTTCTGAAATATTTGTTAATTTGTTTGATGATGCTACCATTTACAGTAGACCTACTGGTTATAGACCAATACGCTTCAACATTTTTACAGTAACGTGTCTGAGAGCAATATTGGTTGATCGGGCGCGATATATAAATATAGTTATTATTATTATTATTATTATTATTATTATTATTATTATTATTATTATTATTATTATGGTCATTATTGTTATTACAATTATTATTATTGTTATCATTATTATTATTATTATGAAACCATGTGGCAAATTATGATTAACATATCGAATATAGCGTGGTTGAAGAAAACTTGCTCCCAGGGGATTCACATCAACCGAAATATATGATAAAGATAATTATAAAATGCTCTCTTCAAACATAAGGCAGGTAGAAGAACTAGATGAAACACGGTAGCGGCAGTAAATAACAGCAGATTGGATATGATATGACTCAGGCATGGGGCAATTCATTTGAAAAGTTAATTAATAAAATTACAATTAATCCAGAAATGTTCCATTTAAATTAAATTAACAAACTACATTTTTCAGATCAATTAAATTAAATTAAATTAATCTCCCAAATTCTTCAATTAAATTAAATTAACAATTAACTTTAATACAATTAACAAATAAATTACGTGTTGTTAGAATTGCAGATTACATTCATATTTCACTGTTCTTTTGTAAGCTTAAGCACATGATACAAGACATTGTTGAAATAATAATATGCTATATTTTTACACATTTTATAACAGTTCTAAAATCACATATATATATATATATATATACATATATATATATATATATTGTATCAACAAAACACAGTTCTTATATATATATATATATATATATATATATATATATATATATATATATATATATATATATATGTATATATATATATATATATATATATATATATATATATATATATATATATATATATATAAATATATATATATATATATATATATATATATATATATATATAAGAACTGGGTATATATATATATATATATATATATATATATATATATATATATATATATATATATATATATATATATATATATATATATATATATATATATGGGGTATTTGGTCATATTTTAAAAGTTGTAGATGTTTGTTAAAATTAAAGTTTTTTTCTAAAAGGAACGTAAAGTTGTGGCTGAGGAATTGCAGGGTGTGGAGTTTCTATGCACCAGGTTGTTATTTACGCAGTGTTTTAAAGCCACTTGGCTGCAAGTTGCCAGCCAAACATGTTTATTTTAGACAGAGATTTGAAGAAGCCATCATTTGTCAACTTATCACACTATCAGAAGACATTCTATTGTCTAGGCCTGCCCGCCTACTCATAGGTGCCTGAATGACCAGCCCACTCCAGTTCGTACAGACGGTATTAGTGCTCTGTGATGATCTCCCTCCCATTCACACATGCCTTAACCTGATCTCTGTCAGTCTAATTGTAAAGTATATGCCAGTTTGAATTAAGCTAATGTTTAGTAAATCATTAAGAGGTTTAATCGATGTATTAAGCCTAGATTAGCACCCAACAAATCAGGTTTCAAAATGTTTATAGTTAAACCACCCAAGTGGATATTGACAAAAGCCATAGTGCCAAAGACTGAGGGTAATGTTTAGACACTTCAGCCCTCCCTTTAATCGTGACATTTTGCTAAATTGCTCTGACCTTGGAGGTCAACGTAATTGGAGAACTGAGAGGGAGCTCTGGGAACCCTGGATTTGGCCCAGATCCAAGAGTTCATGAGTTTAACTTGCAAACTAGGCAAGGAAGTGCTTGCAGACGTCATTTTTGCGCGGTTGAGATTGTGGGAGGATTTAACAAATTGACCAATAGTAAAGCGTATTGGGTATTTAAACAATCACAGCGCCTCTAGTAACGGCGTCTGATTTTGGAAAATTGGGAGTATAAATACCCCGGACGAGGGATTGCAAGGGCCGGCACTAGCTACATTTTTAGACATCCAAATTGTCAGTAAGGGTGGTCCTCGTGGGTCATACCTGCTTTAGCATTATGCTTCAAAATTATCGGTCAGATTTAACCATGTTACGTTTTAATCTTCTAGACATTAAGTGTCTAAGTTATGTTTACATTCATTTTCTTTACGGTTTACAGTGCAGTTTATTGTGCGTGATTATATTGCTACTGTGTATGTATCCGTCTGGTGTACACGATTAAAATCGTTTCGAACCTGGAGAAAAATGCTTTGACTACACTTCTGTAGTGCTCTATCTACGCACTGGTCGAGTGAGTACAAATTCAGTTATAAATCTGGACCATGGAGAGCGCAAAAAGACGGGCAATTAACATACATCTACATATGTGAGAAATGTATCCCGGACTATTGCGTACGGCCCCAAAGAAGATAAGATGTGGAGGCGTATATCTTACATAATGATTGGAACAGTGACTGCATGCCTTTTGAAAATGCTTGGGTAACATGGGTGTGAACTATCCAATTAAACCAATTGTTAAATGAGCACTTAATTGAGAGTTAAATGGGAATTTTTAAATCAAATAAAATTAAACCCTTTAAGTTAATTAATTAAATTAAATTAATTAAAAAGGGTTAATTTAAATTAACAAATTAACAATCAACGATTGAAACTAAACCATGATTTATATGAGGACAACGGAGAGAGAGCAACGTCAGACCATAAACTCACAACCAACAGAGGACTGGACCCAGTTCCACGAACGGATCGATATTAGACATGGAACGTTCACTAGTGATATGTGAAAATAATTGAGTATGTTGAGATCCATAAGTTACAAACACTTGATAGCACATTACAACTTGTTGTTTTCTATCATTAAGTTATCCAAGAATAACATTTGTATCGCGCAATATGTGTGGGAAGGGTAAAATGTTGCTTAATTGTGGCATACTTCATAACGTTCCTTTAATTAATGCATCGTTATTATATTGAAAACAGTTGCACATGTGCATGGATATGTTACTTTGTTAATATATGCTGACGCCACGAGACGCATGCTTAACGTGCCACGTTCCGACGTAGTGTCAAATCTGATACACGTGGATATCCACACTCAATACTAGAACCACACAGAATTCTGGACAAACAGTTTATTAAACAAAAAACAAAGCATCATCAAAACGCAAAGTATGTTCAGTTATATTCGGTAGAATTTACGATTATTTCCATTTGTAGGCATACGTTTTATTGTTCACCTATTTCATCATGTGTATAGTGATATAATTGTTGTCAGCCGTTGTTTTGGTTGCAATGAAATTGCTCGATAACAAGTACAGGGCAAGTGTAAACATCCTTCACTGTTTGTCCTTTTCTAATACAGTTTTATGCACATGTAATATACATCAATTTATGGAGTTGAGAAATCCATTCTAAATCTAGCTACACACTACATTGCTTGTTGCCATTTAGTGAATACAATAATTAATGTTATTTCTACATACACATTCGTAACATCACCTACTATATCGTGACATTGTAACACAAGAATATACATATCGGATGTAATGACTGGTGTAAATACAGCTCGCGACCTTATGTTCTATTCAGACACAACGTATTAAGAGCGTAACTTTCCGATTGTGACTAAACAAGACAGAAAGGCGTATAATCATAGTTGCCTAATTACACTTTGAGGAAACGTCGACTACAAAATGATTTCTAACAGTATGAGCACATTATAAACTATTAAACCATCTGCAGCAAATATATTCATGTCTGTACCATCTGTCAGAAATTACGCTGCGAAATATTTTCCCGTCTTTGTCACTTACGCAGAATGTTGTACGAAACTGAAGTTGCATATTGCAAACATTTTATTATACATTCAGTTACTAACGCCGAACAACGAATGGCGCACAATATATTCTAAACGTATTCTAAACAATATTCACAGTACAACGTGTAGTTTGTTTTTACTTATATATCTTATTTGGAAACTTATTTATATGCACAATGAAACGTCATTTTACATAAACAATAATAAGTAAATCATAATTTAAATGCAAAAATCCCAATTCAAACGTATTAGTATTTGACAAAGCCACTAATAATGATCGGTAAACCAAAACTGACTAAACAATGTTTTAAAATAAAGCCAATATCAGTATTGTAATTGTCGTCATGCATCGTTAGTTCCATTAAATTGAATATGGAACGTCTTACAAAATGGCTCATGTTGTAACACTATAGTTTTACTTCTGCTGCCTGCCCAGTCTCATTCAGGCATGACTCAATGCGCCTTCAACAGATGGCGCCAATGTGCCACTTCAATGACTCATTGATTACAAGCAAACAGTCTGGCGCGGGTCTGGCGGAAGAACTCTCGCACGTCTTCACGGAACATTGCACTGGCTAGACCGTAGATGATTGGATTAACAACGGAGTTTAAAAGGAATAGTCGCGTCACGCCGACCGGAATATATACACCCATGCGAGATATCGTATCTGGCAACCAGCAGACAACGAAGACGACCGAGATTATTAAAAGCAACACGACATTCCTGTAGGTATTGTCTTGATTCTTAATGTTTTTCTTGGTTCGAGGCACAGACGCAGGTGGCATTGCGCCAGAAATTGAACTAAGGCCTTTCGGTACAGGAGAACTTGTTTCTATGTTCATGGACACATTTGAGTGTCCCGTTTCTTGTGGATCTGCAACGTTCTCAACCGTTGATGTTACTGTCGACGTAACAGTAACAGATCTCAACTCAGATGGACGTGACCGTTCCTTGACGTGGCGTGTTGAGCCTCTGTGCCTTTTCAGTAGCAAAAGCACCAACACCGTGTAGCACGTCGCCATTATGAACATGCACGTCAAGATTATACACAGTTTAGTGAATTGATGGACCTGCTTATATTGTGTTTGTTTCGCTGCAATCGAGACTGTTGTGAATACAACTGATGCAACAACATTGCCAATGATAGCTTTCTTCGCTCGCTCAGCTTTTACGTTGAACGAATGTGGACGGCTAACCGCTATGAGGCGTTCGATCGACACAAACACCAGGAGAAACATTGAAAACCACACCGAAAAAGTGTAAGTAATTCCAAATATAATCATCGGCAAGTTAGACCTGAATAATGTCATAACAATTCCACTGCAGCACACGGCAAAATCAGCCATGCCCAGTGCGAACATATAAACTCTCGTTGATGTTGTTAATTTTCGAACATAAACTGCAATTATTAAAACATTGCCCGGTACACCTATCACGCTCAGGATAACGCCAATAATAAAAAAATCCTCTTTCTCTGACAGAACGTTCGCAGCGAAATCGAAGCTATTGTCTGAGGTATTCTGCGAAAGTCCTGAATCGTTGACCCATGTGGAAGTGTTCATTGTCTCCATATTGACGGCTGTCAGTTAGTGAATCGTACGTATCGATGTAATTTGGCAGTCAACACGAGCTTCAACATTTCACTCACAACGCTTCACTGAACAGTATATCAGTTCGATTACAAACATAAGTCGGTATGTTCGGTAGTCGCACTGACAACAAAGGATATGTGTGCTGAAGACGCTATTATGTCGCCATATATGTTCATTCATCCAACGTCCATGCGGTGACCTGTGAATTTGTCTGTAAAACGGCAAATGTTTTCACTGGCACTAATAGCACGTGTAAACGTTAAATTAATTACTGTTTGTCGACTATTAAATCAGTTCCTTCGTGTGTGCACATTGTTTGAAATAGTCATACGATGTGTACACATTGCTTTGTCATATCATCAGTGTTGACATCCCTCTATAAAACCGACTCACTTGATAAGACAATACGCACTCTGTTCGCCGTTGATGCGAGCCAACGTGACACGACTGACGGCTCAGGCCCTGCGAAGTTCCTCTCCTCCCCAGCTCCGTCCTCCACAACGTGACACGACTGACGACTCAGGTCCTGCCAAGTTCCTCTTCTCTCCAGCTACGTCTACACATAGTGACACGACTGACGGCTCAGGCCCTGCGAAGTTCCTCTCCTCCCCAGCTCGGTCCTCCACAAAGTGACACGACTGACGACTCAGGCCCTGCGAAGTTCCTCTCCTCCCCAGCTCGGTCCTCCACAAAGTGACACGACTGACGACTCAGGCCCTGCAAAGTTCCTCTCCTCCCCAGCTCGGTCCTCCACAAACTGACACGACTGACGACTCAGGCCCTGCGAAGTTCCTCTCCTCCCCAGCTCGGTCCTCCACAAAGTGACGCGACTGACGACTCAGGCCCTGCGAAGTTCCTCTCCTCCCCAGCTCGGTCCTCCACAACGTACGGCAGACATGCAACGACAACAGACAGCTTGTGCAACCCGAAATCGTTGTGCAATGACGAGTAGATGAGGAAGACACCGATAGTTACCGTCTTGTCAACACAATATATGTCCAGCCAAAGAGGCGGGACAGTTGTATCAATATGAGACACATGTATGCGACAAGGAATTTGATTCGATATCGTTATACCTGTTTATTTGACGTGGTGATTACCGACTTCTCCATTCGCTGACGCAAGAGTTTGGATAATACATGAATATCCATGTACCAAATAACTCCCGCCCATTTGACATCGTCTTGTGGACATATTGTTTATGTACTACTATTATATTATCTGAACACGAATAGTTAGCGCAATTAGTGATTCCACAGGACCTCATGCAGCAGAAATAATACGTATCATACTGCATCCCCTGTCATGACAAATTCACCAACACAATTTGGACTTTTTACTAGACAACTTCCTTGTCAGTACTAAACCCGAAGACGTCCATGCTTACTTTGCTTTTCTTACGTCATTCTTTGAAACGTTGAATATCTACCTAATTGATATTTCCTAATATGCTTACTACATACTTATACAATTTCCGTCTTACTCGCTTTGCTAATGATAATGAATTAACTTCAAACAATAAGCATAACAAAAATCTAAGGGCTAAGTTCGCCAATTACATTTTAAACGAAAGCAGAACAACAGAATGACGCTTATAATATCGAACGACATAAATCCTAACTCGCCCGTTATTTGTTCTGACCGATCAAATTTATTACGGAGTTACGTCACACAATTCTACGTACTGACGATCATCCCAGCATTCTGAAACGGCGGAGGAATCTCCTTTTTGGATATAATAATAATAATAATTAACTTCTGTGGCGCCTATACCCTCAGGAACCCTAGCTCAGATGCGCAACAAAACAGCATCATTAAGCATAATCGTGACGCGCAAAAATCAATATCAGAACGATGGACAACCGAACAGTTATGGTGGAAATGCAATTTGAAATGGTTATGTCTTTAATTTTTTACGGAAAATACCAATAGTTTCAGATGTTTTCAAAGTGATAGGGAGTTCATTCCAGACCCTAGGCGCAGCGACAGAGAAAGCACGTTTACCCAAGTTAAGTTTTGTTTTAGGTACAATAAGTTGTGAAATTGATGATATTAGCTGCCTTGGGATATTGAAAATATGCAGGAGACTAGCGAAGTAGGGTGGTTGTTGTGTAGATAGACCACGATATGTAAGAGTGTACAGTTTAAAATCAATTCAATAAGAAACTGGAAGCCAGTTCAACTGTTTCAGTAGTGGTAGTGACCGTGAAAACCGAGGTGCCATGAGAACCACACGTACCAGACAATGTTGTACTCGTTGGACTTTAGCCAAGTCTCTTTTAGCAATATTATTTAGATATGGATATGACACATTCGCCCCTGTCGTATTTTTAGAAAATCAGAATTTTCTAATTGAGAAACGCCTACAGAAAATCGTATGAAAGTAGTCTCTTGAACCAGTTATTCCGATACAATTACGTAATTAATTTATCGGCATTTTCATTTAAGACCAACTAGATTTCCGCCGTTTTTTCAAAAGACTCTTGCTCCCCAGTTATTTAACCATATACACGAAATCGGGAGGACAGAACACTCAGGCAGAATATCCAATGTGTCTAAACTGTACGCTAGAGAACGCCATTTGAATATATGAAAGTCGCTGCGGTTTTTGGACTGGGTTTGGCTGTCAGTCTGCGGGAAGATTTGGCCGACTTGAGGAAGACTAAATACTAAACTATAAACACGAGGCTGGAACAACAAGGTGTTGATCACATATATCGAATTTGATTTAGTTCTAAATCGAAGCAACGTGTACAAAAACATATTTTTTCCATTAGTGTTTCCAACGTTTAGTACGTCTTGCCTATACGCAATGTGATAAAACTCCAAAACAGTATGGAAGCAGTCGCCGACGAAACTTTGCTTTCGCTTTCGACACCTGTAAACATAATATATGTCAACTTCCGGTTGATCAGTAATATGTGCTGATTTTCACGCATGCATGGATCATGCTAACTGCCTCTGTCAATATTGGCATAGTCCATAATTCATTAATCATAGTCATTTTGTGTATATAGACTTGTTCTGTGCCAGGTGTGAAGTGCGAGTAAAGTATATACAGAGTACAAGTAAAAATATAGTCTACTTCATAGAATTGTGAGTTAATAGCAGCCGTGAAGGCGTAGATGGTTGGAGCTACCAATACGTTCCCGTAGTAATGAAAAGGCGCATTTGGCCGAGTTAGTGATTAATATTGATAGCAATCTGCTGATTTCGGATATAATACATCAAGAGTTGTCTGGGTGGATCTGGCTGGATATTACTTCTTAATGTATGGGTTCCAGACGGTACGCAGCACTATTCTAAATATGGGCGTATTTGTGAACTATGATTGTTGCCGTTGTTTCTGTGAGAGTCCTCTAAGGTTGCGTCTGATAAGGCCCAGCATTTTATAGTGAGATGTGATGCCGTATATATGATTCTGATATGACATGGTGTTAGACAAGATCAAACTTATATATTGGTAGATGAAAGTCGGTATTGATCGTATTGTGACGTCGGGTTATGTTACACGTTAGACAAACTGCGAAGCCTGTGAGGTCTTCCTGTAGTTCTAGAAAAATGGCTTTGCTGGAGATAGGTCAATACCTGGGACAGTCTTCTACAATAAGACGGAGTTTAGATGTAATTTATGTTGTCTAAATTTTGATGAATGAAGGAAACAACTAATAAAGGTAAATGTACGTTCTTATATAATGTTGTATCCAATCCTTGGGACTGCTCAAAACGCTTTACACTGCACCTCTAACAGACATGTTCATTCCAACGCCATCCCGGATTCTCTGTACTGTCTTACGTTTTCTCACGTTACATTTAATTTAGATCAAAACACGTTCGTCGTAGCTTAATAAATACCCTATATTGTTGACACGGACATGATAGCCATACTAATTGAAAATATATGGTTGAAATGACTAACTACCAGGCAAATATTTGGCGGCGTTGCTTAGAGTCACGACCAACAGTGTTATCTCCATGACAACGGATGGGATGTTGTGAATATTCCGGTGCATTAGATGGATCACTTAGCAGCAGCATATATTGTGCTCAAGTGTGTTAGCGACAAGTATTGGAAGCGTTCATGCGTTTGTTGCACGCGCAAACTTAACCGTTTGAGCTGCATGATGCTTGCCGCGGCGATGCAAATTACTATGAGAACAAACACACACACACACACACACACACACACACACACACACACACACACACACACACACACACACACACACACACACA
>OY759269.1:40433238-40568238 GCA_963662155.1 Lamellibrachia columna | reverse complement strand
ATATATATATATGTGTATATATATATATATATATATATATATATATATATATATATATATATATATATATATTTACATACAATTGCTATTCTAAAAGCAGTGCGTTGTATCGCTATTTTTTTTTAAACAAACATAAATTAATTTGCATGTCAAAACCGCGATTTTTACACTCCATAGGACGGTAGAAAGCACGTGGGAACCAGTACTGACAGCATGCAACTTATTGTAGAGAGCTAAAACAATAGATATGTTTACCCCTGTTCAATGCATTCGTGTCTGCTGATGAATAAATAACACTAAGACGTTACGGACGGAAGCAGGCACTTTAGTTAATTCTGGCAATCAAAATGAGGCGTCTAACACTTGACAGGTGGAGTAAGACCGTGCTCTATCGTGCAAGGAATACACGTCTTCAAAGCGAATAATGTATCAAACCGGCTCCTCGTTTAGCTTTAAATATCCAGATTCACATCGTTACACGTAGTATAACATCGGTACATGTAGTGTAACACATAAAGAGAATCAAAGTGTGCACATTCGCTACATTCCTATCGATAACTAATTTTGTAACTACACTTAATTCCAAGTCATTAGTATCACCACTACAAGTATACAAATGCAATACTCACGACACGATGCAGTTCACACAGTAGCAGTTAGATGAGTGTATTGAATAACTCTTCCAAAACAGTATAATCAGAGCAAATAATCCAAATATTCCAGAGCGATCCAAAGACAAAGCAAATGTATCAATCAACGGAACAGGCAAATTTATGTTGACATATCAGTAGTGAACAAAGGCAAATTTAAATAGACAACGATCATCAGAAAATAACGTCACACCCACTTAAATGAACTATCAATATATGGCCGTATAACAAAATGTGAAACATAATTGGCTCCTTAACTAGCATTATTTCTATACAATAGCCAAACAATTAAAGGTTAATACAGTAGGATTGGTAAAAAGACCTAAAGACTAAACCAATGGCATGGTGCTCTTTAATGTCTCTGCAACCCATTTGAAGTGGGACCATACAATTAAAGGAAAACACCATCATTCATTATAGGTACTGTCGCTGAGCACACCATAGAGGGATTAGAGCACATTGAGAAGACTGCTACGTTTTCATGGCTATAATCTGCACGCAATGAGCACATCGTACAGCACATTATTGAAACAAATGCCACCCTTTGGACTATTGCTTACATAATTCACCAGATCTTCAATCACAGTGCGACGTTTTCATGTCTATGACCTTCACGCAATTAAGACTCGACGTCTTAAATATGAACTCGAGTCAAATATATAAACAAAAGGCATTATGATTACACTACATGAACGTGCATAAACATGACAATTTTATTTACACTTATTCATATACGGCTTGTTCAATTCAAAATGTTAGACATGAGGGAAATAAACATTTAGACAAAATACAGGGCACTTCGGTTACATTAAAAGAATGTTTATAAACCTGACAATTTCATTTGCACTGATACACGGCTCGTTATATACAAAATGTTAAACATGAAGCAAAAATCGCGGAAGTTATGCGATCACGCACGCGCAGCAAGGCTATTTCAAGCAGAAAGTTACACCACAACGCATGCGCAGTAAATATACTTCCGGTACAGGTCGTATCAGAAAACCAGTATGTGTACTGTTTATGCACGTTGATGTAGTGTAATCGTAACGATTTTTTTACATGTTTGACTCGAGTTCAAATTTGAGACGTTGAGTCTTAATTGCGTGCGGGTCATTTACATAAAAATGTAGCACTGTGATTTATGATCTGGTGAATTATGAAAACAATAGTTCAAACAGTGGCATTGGTTTCAATAATGTGTTCTAAGGTGTGCTCATTGCTCGCCGTTTTAAAACGTAGCAGCCGTCTTAATAATTTGCTCTATGGTGTGCTCAACGAGAATGCCTATAATGAATTATGGTGTTTTTCTTTGAAAATTAATGTTACTATTTAATGCAGTTACTAAATTTGTAATCGATATGAATGTTGCGAATGTGCAAACTTTGTTTCTCTTTATATATTTATTGATGTGTTGCACTACATGTAACGTTGTGCATCTGGATATTGACAAGTACAAGAACGTAAACGCAACATAAATAAAGACTTAATCCATGTTAGCATTGGTCAGATCAAGTCATTTGACTTTGATGCATGGTGGCTGGCTGGCTGGCTGGCTGGCTTTTCGTAAGCTCTCTTACTTGTGTCAGAAACTGCAACATGTTAAACCATTGGGACCGAAGACACAGTCGGGAACCTTGTGGCCAAGGACAGGCTCACATAAAACTGCAACATGTTAAACCATTGGGACCGAAGACACAGTCGGGAACCTTGTGGCCAAGGACAGGCTCACATAAAACTGCAACATGTTAAACCATTCGGACCGAAGAAACAGTCGGGAACCTTGTGGCCAAGGACAGGTTCACATAAAACTGCAACATGTTAAACCATTGGGACCGAAGACACAGTCGGGTACCTTGTGGCCAAGGACAGGCTCACATAAAACTGCAACATGTTAAACCATTGGGACCGAAGACACAGTCGGAACCTTGTGGCCAAGGACAGGCTCACATAAAACTGCAACATGTTAAACCATTGGGACCGAAGAAACAGTCGGGAACCTTGTGGCCAAGGACAGGCTCACATAAAACTGCAACATGTTAAACCATTGGGACCGAAGACACAGTCGGGAACTTTGTGGCCAAGGACAGGCTCACATAAAACTGCAACATGTTAAACCATTCGGACCGAAGACACAGTCGGGAACCTTGTGGCCAAGGACAGGCTCACATAAAACTGCAACATGTTAAACCATTCGGACCGAAGAAACAGTCGGGAACCTTGTGGCCAAGGACAGGTTCACATAAAACTGCAACATGTTAAACCATTGGGACCGAAGACACAGTCGGGTACCTTGTGGCCAAGGACAGGCTCACATAAAACTGCAACATGTTAAACCATTGGGACCGAAGACACAGTCGGGAACCTTGTGGCCAAGGACAGGCTCACATAAAACTGCAACATGTTAAACCATTGGGACCGAAGAAACAGTCGGGAACCTTGTGGCCAAGGACAGGCTCACATAAAACTGCAACATGTTAAACCATTGGGACCGAAGACACAGTCGGGAACTTTGTGGCCAAGGACAGGCTCACATAAAACTGCAACATGTTAAACCATTCGGACCGAAGACTCAGTCGGGAACCTTGTGGCCAAGGACAGGCTCACATAAAACTGCAACATGTTAAACCATTCGGACCGAAGACTCAGTCGGGAACCTTGTGGCCAAGGACAGGCTCACATAAAACTGCAACATGTTAAACCATTGGGACCGAAGACTCAGTGAGGAACCTTGTGGCCAAGTACAGGCTCACATAAAACTGCAACATGTTAAACTATTGGGACCGAAGACTCAGTCGGGAACCTTGTGGCCAAGTACAGGCTCACATAAAATAAGGTTGCCAGAGTTGCGAGACAGGTTAATCACCGGACTTGTTATCGACTCCAAGACTAGCAGGACAATTTGGAGTGAACCAAACAGTCCCAGAAATGTACTTGCAGATTATCAAGTTGTCCTGTTTGGTGGCTGTGTAAATGGATTCGATCTACAATTACCTCCCCAGAAGGTGGATGGCGTCGAGTTTGATGTACACGTCAGACGTGCCACTGGTGTTGCTGACATTCGCCGTTGTGAGATTCGTATTGAATTGTGTAGGTATTGTTTTATAATTGTTTCATAGAGTACTTCTTTCGTTTTATCTCTATTTCAGTGTGCGGTTTTCAAAGTTGTCAAAGTAGATATAATAATTGTGATGTGTAGTGTTTGAACTGGACATATAGCAAATTTGTTTTACAATTTAATTAACTTACCTGACTTAAAATCATTATGATTTTAGTGCTTGCTGCGGTGGAACCACTGGACGTGGATGATGTAGTCATCTATGTGGCAACATATGACTACAGCAGACTTCCGGCTACTTGGACTTGGTGCAGCGAATTGAATTTGGTGTAGATCATTTACAGAAAAACGCGGTATATCAAATAGAATAAGTATTACTATTGAATATATATTATACACAAACGTATTGTAGACATATATTAGGAAACAGGTTTTGTTAATTATTAGTCAGAGGGAGTATTTTAGAGTAAGTTAGTTTCGGATTCTGTCAAGGAATTCAGCGAGCGATAATAGGGTTATTTACTATTCGAAAATTGAGATAGCATAGTGAATAGTTTACATTGGCTAATGTATATATATAAGATAAAGTGATATATTTACTTAAATTACATACATAAGGTAATATCTGACATAGTGGTAGTAAACGTTTTCGGTAAAAAGGAATTAAGAGCAGGATTTTAGCGTAAATTAGTACACACTGAATTCATTGTTTTGTTACACAGTGTTCTCCGTATTCGCTAGGTGGCAGGTTTTTTTTTTCATGCGAGGTTAATAGAAGACACAGTTAGCAAGTATATTAGACTAAAGTGTTCTTTTGATCACAAAAACAGCCTTATTCAAGGCTAACGTTGCAAACTAATTAAAACTAAATTGTATGATGGCGCCGTGCAAACGGCAGTTAAAGGCCACAAGGCACTTAATTTGTGGCAGTTGCAGTAACTGGGTGGACTTCGTCAAGTCTGGGTGCGAGAAGTCCTGGGCTGAGGTCCAGGCAGATAGTTTTAGTTTTGAGTGTAGGGGATGTACGAAGATGAAGGAACTAGAGGTGGAGTTGGAAGAGCTGAGGCTGCTCGTTGTGGCAATGGTGGGGAGGGAACAGGGGGGTTGTGCCAGTAGTTCCGGTGGGGGAACAGTAGATGATAAAGTGGGGAAAGACACAAGGGATGCTAGGGAGAGCTCACCGCAGCCTGGGAGGAAGCTGAGAAGAGGGAAGGTGACAGGTCGTAGGGAGACAGGACGTAAGGAGACGGGAAGGAAAGGAACGGGAGGGAAGACAACCGGAGCGAAGGAGAGGGGAGTAGGGGAGACAGGAGGGAAGGAGAAGGGAGTGGGGGAGACAGGAGGGAAGGATAAGGGAGTGGGGGAGACGGGAAGGAAAACAACCGGAGTGAAGGAGAGGGAAGTGGGAGAGACAAGAGCAAAGGAGTGGGAAGTGGGGGAGACAGGAGCGGAGGAGACAGGAGGGAAGGGGTCAGGACAGAATGTGATGGAGGGGATCGAACGGAAGAGTTATTTTGCAGCAGTGATAGAGGGGGTGAGGAAGAGAGCGAGGGTGTTTGTGGGGGATTCGATAGTTAGGAAGACCGACAGAGTCTTAAACAAGGGAGATGATGTGGTGGTCTGCTTGCCTGGAGCCAAAATAGAGGCGATAACTGAGAGGGTAAAAAACATCGTAGGCTCGGGTAAGGGTGTATCTGTTTTAGTACACGTAGGGACAAATAACGTAGAGAGGGAGGGTACAACTGCCATAGTTAGGAAATATAGGCAGTTGGTCAGAACACTAAAACAGACGCGGGTTGAGCACGTAATACTGTCAGGGATTTTACCTGTAATGTGCAGGAGGGGTCACAAATATCGAAATTGTCGGGGGATGGCAATTAACATGTTAGTCCAGAAGTTATGTAGGGAAGAGGAAGTTGGATTTGTGGATTTATGGGGAAGTTTGGTTGGGAGGGCTGATATGTACATGAAGGATGGGCTTCATTTAAGTGGAAAGGGGGCGGCAGTATTCGCGGACAAACTTTCAGCAGCAGTAGATAGTGACTTGGGTACAATGACAAATATTTTTGGAAGTAAACATTCTTTAAACTAGAAGTGCAGGGGGGTTACCTAGAGGTGTCTCAAGCAGAACAAGAGGCCACTAGCACAGATAAACCAATATCAAATCATCCGAAAAACATCTCTGAAAAAGGTTATAGATGCGTATGTTTAAATGCAAGGAGCATAGTAAATAAGAAAAACGAATTAAACATTATGGTAGAAGATATTGACCCTCACATAATTGGTATACCTGAATCATGGGCCAACATAGATATAACATATGCTGAATTAGGACTGACAGGATATGTAATGTTTAGGAAAGATCGAATAGGAAGAAGGGGCGGGGGAGTTATTTTATATGTTAAAGAATCTATTCAGGCTTATGAAATAAAACTAGAAAGGGAAGCAGATTGCGATGAAGCTGTTTGATGCAAAATTCAAAATTCAAAATTAACTATTGGATTAGTTTACCGAAGTCCAAACATAAACGAAGAGGACAACACAAAAATAAAAAACGCTATAAAGGAAGTTAGTAAAGGGGAATATATCATAATGGGAGATTTTAACCATGGACACATACAATGGAATTCTCTAGAGAGCACAGGGATTGAGGACCAACAATTTCTATTTTTTATCCAGGATAGCTTTCTTACTCAGCACGTACTCGAACCAACCAGGGGAGAAAATGTATTAGATATAGTTTTGTCATCACAAAAAGAATTAGTGGACAATGTAAAACTATTTGAACCATTGGGTAATAGTGACCATAATCAAATACATTTTGACATCAATGTAAAATCAGAAAGTAAAAATAAGAAAACGTACAAGAGAAACTTCCACAAAGGTAACTACAAAGATATGAGAAAATACTTAGCAAAGCTAGATTGGAATAACATGCTGATGAATAAGACCGCAATTGAATGTTGGAATATTCTAAAATATGAAATTGAGAGTATCATCGATAAATTTGTTCCCTTCCAAAAACAAGGAAAACGGTGTAGAAAGAAACACTTGTCAAAAGAGGCTATTAGAAAAATAATGCTAAAACAAACTATGTGGAGGGTTTATAGGCGTACCAGAAAGGACGAAGACTATGCAAAATACAAAGAGGCACTTAATGCAGCTACAACTGAAATCAGACAATCTAAAAGAAGCTATTAGCAAAAACTAGCATGTAACATAAAAAATGACAGCAAGAGTTTTTATGCATATGTCAGGAGTAAACAAAACGTAAAAGACAAGGTTGGACCTCTAGAAGACAGTGCTGGAAATATAATATCACAGGGGTTTTTAATGGCGGAAGACCTAAATGGTTACTTCAGTTCAGTGTTTACCAAAGAAGATATTAGTTCATTACCAGTTGCTGATGCTAAATTTCAGGGGGCTAAATCTGACTATTTAGGTCCGTTAGTTGTAACTCCAGAATTGGTAGCTAAGAAAATAAAGGCAATGAAGGATAACAAATCACCGGGAGTGAATGGGATTCCTCCAAAATTACTAATGGAAACAGTAGAACAAATCAGTATACCACTTACAAGAGTATTCAACTTGTCATTAAAAGAGGGAGTTGTTCCGTTTGAATGGAAAGAAGCAAACATCATACCATTATTTAAAAAGGGTTCGAGAAATAAGTCAGAGAATTACAGACCAGTGAGTTTAACGTCAGTGATTTGTAAATTATTAGAAAGGTTAATTAAAGACCATATGGTGGAATTCCTCGTTAAGCATAAATTAGTAAATTCATCTCAACATGGATTCCTTAAAGCGAGGTCATGCTTAACAAATATGTTATGTTTTTTGGAAGAAATCACTAAGTGGATAGACGTGGGATCGCCAGTAGATATTATCTACTTAGATTTTCAGATAGCTTTTGACAAAGTGCCACATCAAAGATTACTACTTAAATTAAAAGCCCATGGTATCGGGGATAGCATAACTGACTGGATAGAACAATGGCTGGCTGACAGAAGACAACGAGTTGTAGTAGATGGAGAAGTTTCAAATTGGAAATCGGTTTTGAGTGGGGTACCTCAAGGATCAGTATTAGGACCTATATTATTCTTAATTTATATCAATGACTTGGACGACAGTATAACAAGTAACGTACTGAAATTTGCGGATGACACAAAACTGTTTAGAAAGGTTAATACTGATGGTGATAAACAACATTTACAAAACGATCTAGACAGATTAGTGAAATGGTCTGAGAAATGGCAGATGTTGTTCAATTTTGGGAAATGTAAATGCCTACATACAGGACATAGGAACTTGAATGTAAACTATAAAATGGGAGATACTGTTCTGGGTACTACTGTAAAAGAAAAGGACTTAGGAGTTACAATAAGCGCTGATATAAAAGTTTCAGAGCAGTGTGGTATTGCAGCTTCAAAGGGTAATCAAATTCTTGGATTGATTAGAAGAAACATAACATACAAGGGGAAAAAGTTAATTATACCTCTTTATAAAGCAATAGTTAGACCTCATTTAGAATACTGTATACAAGCATGGAGACCATATCGTAAGAAGGATATAGATACGCTTGAATGCATACAAAGGAGAGCAACTAAAATGATTCCAGAACTGAGATACCTTAGTTATGAAGAACGCCTGAAAGAATGTGGTTTAACAACTCTAGAGACAAGGAGGTTAAGAGGAGATCAGATTGAAGTTTTTAAGATATTGAATGGGTATGAAAATATTGATAGAAATATGTTTTTCTCACTCAAGAAGGATAGCAGAACTAGAGGACATGAGGTAAAATTAGTACAGGATCAATGTAGATTGGACATCAGGAAGCACTCGTTCTCACAGAGGACAATAAATTAATGGAACAAATTGTCTACAGATTGTGTAACTGCTAGCAGCGTGAATATGTTTAAAAACAAGGTTGACACATATCTCAGGAGGGCGGGCTATAAGTAGATGAACATTGTTGGACTCTCGATAAGCCAATGGTTTCCTTGTCCACTTGCCATCTGGGCCTTTGGCTTGGATGGCAAATCTGGTTAAATCTTGTTAAACTACCTGGAGACTATTTACCATGACGTCCGTAGCCTGGACCACAGTGACTGATTAAGGAAACTCAGGAGACGTATCCTGGAGTGCCCCTTGCTGTCTCTGCTATTCTCCCCCGTTACGGTGAGTAAGTTTCAGTACCAGTACGATATAGTGATGATACATCTTAGAAATTACGATGGTTTTGTGGATAATTCCAAGACAAATTATTGTTTTACTATTAGTTTACATTTTTGACGGTCAGACATGCATACTTGTATTTGTGCATTGCGCTGGAGTCCGTGTGTAAACATTTTCTTTGCGCATGCGCAGGATTTTTAAGGCCTTTCTCACAAGCAATTTGTCCGTGTGAAAACCATCCATGCCCGTGTGAAATTAAAAAGTAAAAACAAATAGTGTGTTGTGTATATGCGCGGTAATGCGCCTGATAAAAGTCAAAACATGTTTGCCCATGGCCGTGTGAAATCTTGCACTGCGGTGGGGCGCGACGGCATACCGATTAGAAGGCCGGACTCTCAATCGAGGGAACCTGGTTTTAAATCCCACTGCGGTCGCTTCGAACCTCTGGCAAGTCTGATTACCCCACGTTGCCACAGTTCACTCAGCTGTATAAATGAGTACCTGGCAATACAGAGAGTGGTGGAAATGTGAACGAACAGTCTTCGCGCAATTGCAGCTTGGCTGAATGCTTCCCTGAGAAGTTGAGATGGCCTTGGAATGAACAGGTCAGGGGGTGAAGTGTAAAGTGCTTTGAGCGGCCACTCGGACTGGATACCGCGCTATATAAGAACGTACCTTTACCTTTACGTAACTTTACGTACATTTCACTGCCCGTGTGAGCTGAACCTTAAAAAATCCTCTCCATGCGTATGAATAACGAAATTGAATCTAATTATCCTTCCTTTTTTACAGTGATGTTTTTATTGTGCCTCTCTTGTAGAAGCTATGCAGGTTCGAAGTTAGACAAAAACAATATCAAAATTGACTTTAAAGTAGTAGGTATGTCTATGTAATGAGGCGGATATGGTAGCAGACGAGCTGACTCGTAACCGCGCAGAACATCGACTGCGTATGGAGGCAAAGGTGCAAGCCACGGTTGCTACGTCACCTCGACCCCACGGACTCAGAAACCAGCACCAGTGCGTAACTACGAGCCGGCCCAGACCACCCAACTGGTCTAGGATGACCTAGAGGACTACGTCTTCATCAGCGTGGCTGAAGAGCCCATCGCCTGTCCTCGGGGACTGCTGTACATACTGTAAACCCCAGTCACTGACATGACAGATAGAAGGGTGGCATGTGGAGGTCCAAGTGTTAGTAGCAAAAGTACTTCTACTGACCTCACTCAGTATCCTTACATGCCACAATTAAATCAGATATAACATAACATATTACAGAGTATTCAGAAAAATAACATCGATGGAGTAGACATTGTGCTGGCCTGTGGTTCTTAGTCCGTGGAAACCATTACACATTTCCAAAAATTCCATGTTGGGAAGCACATTCAAGAAAAGGTTAGGACAGAAATTGAGTGGGCAAATAAAACACATTATTTGACCATATATAGTGTTTCTCAGCTTGATAAACTGCGTTTATATGAACATTTAAACACTGTTTTGGACCATGCTGAAAATGATACAGTCGATATAGCATGTAACACGTGCCATATTGAGGATCTGACATATCTGTTTGGTGAACGCTGGCTTTCAAATTGTCTTCTGTATCAAATGTGTGCAATCCTTAATGGCAAATGTCTTGTTACCAAAACTTTCATTTACTCTGCATCCGATACTGAGCATCGGACAAATGTTGGTGCACTAATTGGTATAAAAAACTGCTAACAATAATTTATGCAATAACAAACGCAAGTCCGATGTAGTAGAGAATTGAAATGGGCCAAACAAATGACGCTTTTATTACAAAGTGGACTGCTCACAACGCAGCCACTTTGGGAAGAACATTAACAGGAATGTAAGTACCTCAAAGCAAACCAGACATGAACTGGACACATGCACAGCCCCGTCCGGCAAGTTTCTCAGAGCCCACATTCCTACATGATAATATATATATATATACATCAAGAAGTAATCATGAACATATAATGCAAACAGGTGAGGCCATTTCGCAACAAGGCCACCCACAAACCTGTGACCACCAATCCACGACCTAACCTGTTAAGCAATTCTAATATACTTCCTAAAGGCATCTGAGCTCCACCTGCCTGCTGCCCTGATTTGTGCATCTGCATCCCCCCGCAAGGCCGCTGTAGCTGACTCACCCGCATGGCCGCTGTAGCTGACTCCCCCCGCAAGGCCGCTGTAGCGGACTCCCCCCGCAAGGCCGCTGTAGCTGACTCCCCGCGCAAGGCTGCTGCAGCTGACTCCCCGCGCAAGGCCGCAGTAGCTGACTCCCCCGCATGGCCGCTGTAGCTGACTCCCCGCAAAGCCCCTGTAGCAGACTTTCCCCGCAAGGCCGCTGTAGCTGACTCCCCACGCAAGGCCGCTGTAGCTGAATCCCCCCGCAAGGCCGCTGTAGCTGACTCCCCCGGCAAGTCAGCTGTAGCTGACTCCTCGCAAGGCTGCTGTAGCTGAAACCCCCACAAGGCTGCTGTAGCTGACTCCCCCGCAAGGCTGCTGTAGCTGACTCCCCCCGCAAGGCCGCTCTAGCTGATTCCCCCCCCGCAAGGCTCCTGCAGCTGACCCCCCCGCAAGGCCGCTGTAGCGGACTCCCCCCGCAAGGCTGATATAGCTAACTCCCCCCGCAAGGCCGCTCTAGCAGATTCCCCCCCACAATGCCGCTGTAGCTGACTCCCCCGGCAAGGCAGCTGTAGCTGACTACCCCCGCAAGGCCGCTCTAGCTGATTCCCCCCCGCAAGGCCGCTGTAGCTGAATCCCCCGCAAGGCCGCTGTAGCTGACTCCCCCCGCAAGGCAGCTGTAGCTAACTCCCCCCGCAAGACCGCTCTAGCTGATTTCCCCATGCAAGGCCGCTGTAGCGGATTCCCCCTGCAAGGCCGCTGTAGCAGATTCTCTCCGCATTGCCGCTGTAGCTGACTCCCCCCGCAAGGCCGCTCTAGCTGATTTCCCCATGCAAGGCCGCTGTAGCGGATTCCCCCCGCAAGGCCGCTGTAGCAGATTCTCTCCGCATTGCCGCTGTAGCTGACTCCCCCCGCAAGGCCGCTGTAGCTGACTCCCCCGCAAGGCCGCTGTAGCTGACTCCCCCGGCAAGGCTGCTGTAGCTGAAACCCCCCACAAGGCTGCTATAGCTGACTCCCCCCGCAAGGCCGCTCTAGCTGATTCCCCCCGCAAGGCTCCTGTAGCTGACTCCCCCCGCAAGGCCGCTTTAGCTGACTCCCCTCGCAAGGCCGCTCTAGCTGATTCCCCCGCAAGGCTCCTGTAGCTGACTCACCCCGCAAGGCCGCTGTAGCTGACTCCCCCCGCAAGGCCACTGTAACTGACTCCCCCCGCAAGGCTGCTGTAGTAGATTCCCCCCGCAAGGCCGCTGTAGCTGACTCCACCCGCAAGGCGGCTGTAACAGATTCTCTCCGCATTGCCGCTGTAGCTGACTTCCCCCGCAAGGCCGCTATAGCTGACTACCCCGCAAGGCCGCTGTAGCTGACTCCTCCGGCAAGGAAGCTGTAGCTGACTCCCCCCGCAAGGCTGCTGTAGCTGAAAACCCCCACAATGCTGCTGTAGCTGACTCCCCCCGCAAGGCTGCTGTAGCTGACTCCCCCCGCAAGGCCGCTCTAGCTGATTCCCCCCGCAAGGCTCCTGTAACTGACTCCCCCGCAAGGCCGCTGTAGCTGACTCCCCCCGCAAGGCTGCTATAGCTGACTCCCCCCGCAAGGCCGCTCTAGCTGATTCCCCCCGCAAGGCTCCTGTAGCTGACTCCCCCCCCCCCGCAAGGCCGCTTTAGCTGACTCCCCTCGCAAGGCCGCTCTAGCTGATTCCCCCCGCAAGGCTCCTGTAGCTGACTCCCCCCGCAAGGCCGCTGTAGCTGACTCCCCCCGCTAGGCCGCTGTAGCTGACTCCCCCCGGAAGGCCGCTGAAGCTGACTCCCCCCGCAAGGCCGCTGAAGCTGACTCCCCCCGCAAGGCTGCTGTAGCTGATTCCCCCCGCAATGCCGCTGTAGCTGACTCCCCCCGCAAGGCCGCTGTAACAGATTCTCTCCGCATTGCCGCTGTAGCTGACTCCCCCCCGCAAGGCCGCTGTAGCTGAATCCCCCGCAAGGCCGCTGTAGCTGACTCCCCCCGCAAGGCAGCTGTAGCTAACTCCCTCCGCAAGGCCGCTCTTGCTGATTTCCCCATGCAAGGCCGCTGTAGCGGATTCCCCCCGCAAGGCCGCTGTAGCAGATTCTCTCCGCATTGTCGCTGTAGCTGACTCCCCCCGCAAGGCCGCTGTAGCTGACTCCCCCGGCAAGGCAGCTGACTCCCCCCGCAAGGCTGCTGTAGCTGAAAACCCCCACAATGCTGCTGTAGCTGACTCCCCCCGCAAGGCTGCTGTAGCTGACTCCCCCCGCAAGGCCGCTCTAGCTGATTCCCCCCGCAAGGCTCCTGTAACTGACTCCCCCGCAAGGCCTCTGTAGCTGACTCCCCCCGCAAGGTTGCTATTGCTGACTCCCCCCCACAAGGCAGCTGTAGCTGACTCCCCCTGCAAGGCTGCTATAGCTGACTCCCCCCGCAATGCCGCTCTAACTGATTCCCCCCGCAAGGCTGCTATAGCTGACTCCCCCCGCAAGGCCGCTCTAGCTGATTCACCTCGCAAGGCCGCTGTAGCTGACTCCCCCCGCAAGGCTGCTATAGCTGACTCCCCCCGCAAGGCCGCTCTAGCTGATTCCCCCCGCAAGGCTCCTGTAGCTGACTCCCCCCGCAAGGCCGCTTTAGCTGACACCCCTCGCAAGGCCGCTCTAGCTGATTCCCCCCGCAAGGCTCCTCTAGCTGACTCCCCCCGCGAGGCCGCTTTAGCTGACTCCTCCGGCAAGGCAGCTGTAGCTGACTCCCCCCGCAAGGCTGCTGTAGCTGAAAACCCCCACAATGCTGCTGTAGCTGACTCCCCCCGCAATGCTGCTGTAGCTGATTCCCCCCGCAAGGCCGCTCTAGCTGATTCCCCCCGCAAGACTCCTGTAGCTGACTCCCCCCGCAAGGCCGCTTTAGCTGACTCCCCCCGCAAGGCCGCTGTAGCTGACTCCCCCCGCAAGGCTGCTATAGCTGACTCCCCCCGCAAGGCCGCTCTAGCTTATTCATCCCCGCAAGGCCGCTGTAGCTGACTCCCCTCGCAAGGCTGCAATAGCTGACTCCCCCCGCAAGGCTCCTGTAGCTGACTCCCCCCGCAAGGCCGCTGTAGCTGATTCCCCCCGCAAGGCCGCTGTAGCTGACTCCCCCGCAAAGCTTCTATAGCTGACTCCCCCCGCAAGGCCGCTTTAGCTGACTCCCCTCGCAAGGCCGCTCTAGCTGATTCCCCCCGCAAGGCTCCTGTAGCTGACTCCCCCCGCAAGGCCGCTGTAGCTGACTCCCCCCGCTAGGCCGCTGTAGCTGACTCCCCCCGGAAGGCCGCTGAAGCTGACTCCCCCCGCAAGGCCGCTGAAGCTGACTCCCCCCGCAAGGCTGCTGTAGCTGATTCCCCCCGCAATGCCGCTGTAGCTGACTCCCCCCGCAAGGCCGCTGTAACAGATTCTCTCCGCATTGCCGCTGTAGCTGACTCCCCCCCCCGCAAGGCCGCTGTAGCTGAATCCCCCGCAAGGCCGCTGTAGCTGACTCCCCCCGCAAGGCAGCTGTAGCTAACTCCCTCCGCAAGGCCGCTCTTGCTGATTTCCCCATGCAAGGCCGCTGTAGCGGATTCCCCCCGCAAGGCCGCTGTAGCAGATTCTCTCCGCATTGTCGCTGTAGCTGACTCCCCCCGCAAGGCCGCTGTAGCTGACTCCCCCGGCAAGGCAGCTGTAGCTGACTCCCCCCGCAAGGCTGCTGTAGCTGAAAACCCCCACAATGCTGCTGTAGCTGACTCCCCCCGCAAGGCTGCTGTAGCTGACTCCCCCCGCAAGGCCGCTCTAGCTGATTCCCCCCGCAAGGCTCCTGTAACTGACTCCCCCGCAAGGCCTCTGTAGCTGACTCCCCCCGCAAGGTTGCTATTGCTGACTCCCCCCCACAAGGCAGCTGTAGCTGACTCCCCCTGCAAGGCTGCTATAGCTGACTCCCCCCGCAATGCCGCTCTAACTGATTCCCCCCGCAAGGCTGCTATAGCTGACTCCCCCCGCAAGGCCGCTCTAGCTGATTCACCTCGCAAGGCCGCTGTAGCTGACTCCCCCCGCAAGGCTGCTATAGCTGACTCCCCCCGCAAGGCCGCTCTAGCTGATTCCCCCCGCAAGGCTCCTGTAGCTGACTCCCCCCGCAAGGCCGCTTTAGCTGACACCCCTCGCAAGGCCGCTCTAGCTGATTCCCCCCGCAAGGCTCCTCTAGCTGACTCCCCCCGCGAGGCCGCTTTAGCTGACTCCTCCGGCAAGGCAGCTGTAGCTGACTCCCCCCGCAAGGCTGCTGTAGCTGAAAACCCCCACAATGCTGCTGTAGCTGACTCCCCCCGCAATGCTGCTGTAGCTGATTCCCCCCGCAAGGCCGCTCTAGCTGATTCCCCCCGCAAGACTCCTGTAGCTGACTCCCCCCGCAAGGCCGCTTTAGCTGACTCCCCCCGCAAGGCCGCTGTAGCTGACTCCCCCCGCAAGGCTGCTATAGCTGACTCCCCCCGCAAGGCCGCTCTAGCTTATTCATCCCCGCAAGGCCGCTGTAGCTGACTCCCCTCGCAAGGCTGCAATAGCTGACTCCCCCCGCAAGGCTCCTGTAGCTGACTCCCCCCGCAAGGCCGCTGTAGCTGATTCCCCCCGCAAGGCCGCTGTAGCTGACTCCCCCGCAAAGCTTCTATAGCTGACTCCCCCCGCAAGGCCGCTTTAGCTGACTCCCCTCGCAAGGCCGCTCTAGCTGATTCCCCCCGCAAGGCTCCTGTAGCTGACTCCCCCCGCAAGGCCGCTGTAGCTGACTCCCCCCGCTAGGCCGCTGTAGCTGACTCCCCCCGGAAGGCCGCTGAAGCTGACTCCCCCCGCAAGGCCGCTGAAGCTGACTCCCCCCGCAAGGCTGCTGTAGCTGATTCCCCCCGCAATGCCGCTGTAGCTGACTCCCCCCGCAAGGCCGCTGTAACAGATTCTCTCCGCATTGCCGCTGTAGCTGACTCCCCCCCCCGCAAGGCCGCTGTAGCTGAATCCCCCGCAAGGCCGCTGTAGCTGACTCCCCCCGCAAGGCAGCTGTAGCTAACTCCCTCCGCAAGGCCGCTCTTGCTGATTTCCCCATGCAAGGCCGCTGTAGCGGATTCCCCCCGCAAGGCCGCTGTAGCAGATTCTCTCCGCATTGTCGCTGTAGCTGACTCCCCCCGCAAGGCCGCTGTAGCTGACTCCCCCGGCAAGGCAGCTGTAGCTGACTCCCCCCGCAAGGCTGCTGTAGCTGAAAACCCCCACAATGCTGCTGTAGCTGACTCCCCCCGCAAGGCTGCTGTAGCTGACTCCCCCCGCAAGGCCGCTCTAGCTGATTCCCCCCGCAAGGCTCCTGTAACTGACTCCCCCGCAAGGCCTCTGTAGCTGACTCCCCCCGCAAGGTTGCTATTGCTGACTCCCCCCCACAAGGCAGCTGTAGCTGACTCCCCCTGCAAGGCTGCTATAGCTGACTCCCCCCGCAATGCCGCTCTAACTGATTCCCCCCGCAAGGCTGCTATAGCTGACTCCCCCCGCAAGGCCGCTCTAGCTGATTCACCTCGCAAGGCCGCTGTAGCTGACTCCCCCCGCAAGGCTGCTATAGCTGACTCCCCCCGCAAGGCCGCTCTAGCTGATTCCCCCCGCAAGGCTCCTGTAGCTGACTCCCCCCGCAAGGCCGCTTTAGCTGACACCCCTCGCAAGGCCGCTCTAGCTGATTCCCCCCGCAAGGCTCCTCTAGCTGACTCCCCCCGCGAGGCCGCTTTAGCTGACTCCTCCGGCAAGGCAGCTGTAGCTGACTCCCCCCGCAAGGCTGCTGTAGCTGAAAACCCCCACAATGCTGCTGTAGCTGACTCCCCCCCGCAATGCTGCTGTAGCTGATTCCCCCCGCAAGGCCGCTCTAGCTGATTCCCCCCGCAAGACTCCTGTAGCTGACTCCCCCCGCAAGGCCGCTTTAGCTGACTCCCCCCGCAAGGCCGCTGTAGCTGACTCCCCCCGCAAGGCTGCTATAGCTGACTCCCCCCGCAAGGCCGCTCTAGCTTATTCATCCCCGCAAGGCCGCTGTAGCTGACTCCCCTCGCAAGGCTGCTATAGCTGACTCCCCCCGCAAGGCTCCTGTAGCTGACTCCCCCCGCAAGGCCGCTGTAGCTGATTCCCCCCGCAAGGCCGCTGTAGCTGACTCCCCCGCAAAGCTTCTATAGCTGACTCCCCCCGCAAGGCCGCTGTAGCTGACTCCCCCGCAAGGCCGCTGTAGCTGACTCCCCCCGCAAGGCAGCTGTAGCTGACTCCCCGTGCAAGGCCGCTGCAGTAGGTGCACCGATGCGAAAACTGTGACCTTTAAATAATCTAGACTGGTATCTACAAAACAACTGAGGAGCCGTTTCAGGGACACATCGAAATCACTCCGGAGCATAGGTAAGATATATGGGTATCGAAAAAGAATACACTTGCTGCCGGGTGGATGAATTACCCTTTTAGGCATTCCCCTCTCACCTGCAGAGATGGTGGACCGTGTATGTGCTTAACACGACGAAAATATACATTAATAAGGTCACCTGTCAACGTGACATCTCCCACCCATAAGCAGCCCTGCACCATGTTCCTCGACATGGGCACCATTTCTCCGACTTGCAAATAGGCTGTGAGTGCAATTACCATTATGGTTCGGAGCATAACGCGCATATAAGTTGATGCGAAAACAGTTGGGAGAGCCTGCACCAGGCGAGAAAGGATGGGTAGTGTGACAGGCAGGCGGACATCGGGAACATATCCTAGGTTCCGAGCGCCAGCCAGCAGCGTGACTACGATAAAGTTGCTAGTTGGATTAGGTAGGCCATTAATTTTTGTGAAAATATGTCAGTGTCGACACATTAGAAACATTTGTTGCGGGGCAGCACCACCGGCATACAGGTGTGTTGCGAATAGTAGGATCATTGCCACTGGTATTGGCAAAGAGGGATACATACCAGGCGACTGAAAGAATGTTACTAATTTGCCCCACCAAGTCCGCTGGGGAGATACTGTAGGAATTTCCCGCTGGCTGCGCGACAGTTTTTCAGCTACCTGGAATATGACGTGCGGTGAAATTGATGTTGAAACGCAAGCACGCTAAAACCAGCGGGCGGATTAAGGCCATGATGTGGGGCTCGCGAGACGTTTGCTTGTTAATAACTGGCACAAAAGCCTAGTTGTATGTGTAGAAACAGACACTTCTACCCCACACTACCACTGCTGTCATTATAGGGTAAAGCTCTAGAACCGATATGTTATATGAACGCCATGATACGGGCCACAGCAGATAGAACCGTTCGGCACCATACAGTGCGTCAAAACCTATACTTCCGGACGCATCAGTGTATAGGTGCAAATGGTCACCGGTCAGAAAGTTGTCGTCTAGGATAAAGGACCTGCCATTAAACTGAAACAGAAACTCCTGCCATACCTGTAGATCGAGCTTTGCTTGGCGAGTCAACCTGATGTTGTGATGGGGTTTCTGGACCCCTATTGTCATATCTATGATCCTTCTGGACCCCTACTGTCATATCTATTATCCTTCTCAGAAAGGCACTACCTGGCACAATAACTTTAGAAGCAAAATTCAGTATGCCAATGAGTGACTACAGTTCCCTAGGAATTACTTTTCAGTGTAGTTTCAACGAACACTGTATCTAGTGTGATGCCTAGAAAAGTAATGACACGAGTTGGGGTCACTGTCTTCCCGGGTGCTAAAGTGCTTGTAGATATTGTTCGCATTTCGCACGAGAATGGGCAAGAAACAGACAATCGTCGATGACATGGACAACCGCGGTCGCTCCCTGTTTGGAATTTGCTACACACTCCAACGCAGTACTGAAACATTCAAAGATCGCACTTGCGCTGGAGATCGGGAGGACAGCATCCATAAGAACTTACCCTTCCTCTGGAAACCCAGAAGTGGTCGGTCCAGTGGTGAGATTGAAATAATCCTAAAAGCCGATTCTATGTTCATTTTAGCCATAAAGACCTGATTATCGGGTGGCTGTTTGAAGAACCTAATATCAACCTGTATAGTTGCATATTGGATAGCAGAAATTGTTGTCACTGGGGGTGGCACATCAAATGTAAAATTCTGCCTAGCGCTATCTTGCTGTCTGTTCCTTCGGAGAATTCTACAGCAGACTTCAAATTGGTGACCCCTTTATCCTGTTCTGCTGGTAAACCAAAGCAGACAATTCTGAAACCTTGTTTAAAACCATTGAGAAGATACGCAACAATATTATGATTGTAGTCAACAAGGACATCTCTAAGTGCATCAGGAGAGACGACCCCCAGTTGTTAGCCTGACGTAGAGATCGGAATACCTCATCATACGACCGCCAGTCCGCACCACTATCATATGACGAACGAACTGTCTAGATGTATTTGAGCATGTTTTGTGATGCTGACATGTGTTGCGGCTGAAGTAGAGAAACAGACGTATAAATAGCGAAGCCCTGCAGCCATTGGTCAAATAACACAGTGCTGCTCCTTGACCTAGGGACACAGAACATGGGGGTCTTGACGTCACTGCCTGGCCTAACAGACACGGAATAGCTTTGTGGTGAGGAGTCACACAACAACGAGAAAATGCCAACGTATTCCCCGGACAAAATTTGGGTTTTAACCTTGTCAGATAGAGCCGAAGTTGCAAATGAGGCTACTAGATCCTAAGATGCCCTGGGGAGAGTGTGTACCTCGTTAACTGTATTGATACCAGGTGGTACAGCGTCTGGCCATGGTATAGGACCGCTGGTGGAGGCGGCGCAGGTAAGGCGCTGGTCGCAGGCCGTTGTTGCAGACCACGCACCATTGCATGGACTTCTTGCAACATATTGTCGGAAGCTTCAATGCTGCGCTCCATGCTCGACAAGTGCTCCTCCGTCGTACCTCTCCGACCCTCTGCTGTGCCCGATACCCGACGAACAACCTGTTGGAGGGCCGGCTCGTCCTCAACGTTCTGTACGACGTTGTACTCTGCTGTGGGTGAGCTTATCGCAGATCGTGCCATGGCAGCGCAGGTAGCCGCCGCCCGCGACCTTGCTGCTACCGGATTGGGACGCAGAACTCGTCCACGACGAGCATTCTTAGACGGAGCCATCCTGCAACACATTGTGGAAGAGCCAATACTGAGTGAACAGGTAAACGCTTAGAAACTGCCACCACACTACACATGACAACCACACACGAAAACTACCTGGGAAGCAAAATAATCCTAAATTGTTGTGGCATTGCCACTAGGACTGACGCCTTGCATCGTGGCTGAAATAAAACGATCACTAAATACCATATGCGGTAATATTTTTTATTTAAATTAGGGGGGTCACCGCCCTCATATCACCATGAAAATTGTAAAGCACAATTTGTTAGGGGTTCGCTGCACACGAAACTGGATCAACATAAAATTGTAATCGATGTTAGTTAGGGGGTCACCGCCCACGATAGATGAACACCACAATGTAATTACAGTTAGTTAAGGGGTCACCGTCCACGATAGGTCAACACAAATATGTAATCACAATTAGTTAAGGGGTCACCGCCCTCGATAGATCAACACAAAATTTAATCGCAGTTGGCTACGGGGTCACCGCCCACGACAGTAGATCAACGCAAAATTGTAGTCACATTTAGTCAGGGGGCACCGCTCACAATTGTAAATCAACGCAAAGTTGTAATCTCAGTTAGTTAGGGGGTCACCGCCTACGATAGTACATCAATGTAAAATTATAATCACAGTTAGTTATCGGGTCACTGCCCACAATAATAAATCAGCGCAAAATTGTAATCGCAGTTAGTTGCAAGAATTGCAAACACAGTTAATTAGGTGGTCACCGCTCACGATAGCACATCAACGCAAAAATGCAAAACAGAGTTAGGGGATTACCGCCCACTACAGTACATCCACTATCAACACAAAATGTTCACAACAATTAGGGGGTCAACGCCCACGAAAGTACGTCAACGCAAAATTGCCAGAAGTTAGGTGTCACCGCCCACGATAACACATCAACTGCAAATTGGTATCACAGTTAGTTAGGGGGTCACCGACCACTGTGTATGTGTCAACACGGTAAAATATGGGAACATCACCCATGACGACATATATAAAGAGGGGAACACTGTCCGCGGATGACGTACAAACAACCAAGAGTCACCATGATTATTGAGTTATCATTGTTATTGAGGCGAATGCTGTCCAGAATGTAATAAAACTACAATGTACAATAAAACGTCTTAATTGTGAGTACTTTATCAGCAAATAGCACTCGACAACGAAACGTATCTTGGTTGTGGATAAGTTTTTACGTTACCCTTATTAATAATTAACCCCAGGGACAGGGCTTACCAAATGCACGAGGGTATAAATGGAATAACAATAATCAAATAACGGTGGCCCCGAACTAGTTATGTGGGAGGAAGAAATTGACTCAACCGCCCAGACGACCGTTGATAATTTAAGTTAAATTCCCGAACTGAAACCACTTGGTCTCAGTTCAGCGGAATTAGCGAATAGTCAGATGACATAGGCGTCGGTCAGCTGTTGGACAACCCTGCTAACTGCTCTGAACCTTGCACTCTGAATTATGCGGAACAGAATTCTGCGGAAATTTCTTATGTGAGATAAGTGTACGTCATCTGGACGGAAAACCTTCGCTGGGCTGTTCCACAGGTAGTTATGGCTCTAGTAGAACAGACCACGGCGCCCCCCACATGCCGACTATAACGCAGCATTAGCGGATGCAACGCGAGCCGCTCCCGTATCAAAATCGAAATGGCACCATTTCTTGCGGCGCTCAATTTGGCAAAGACATACCTGACGGACCCCTAAAGTTAACCATTCATCGCCTAATCTACCTAGTTGCGACCTTACTGCCTCTGGAGGTGAGGGAAACTTCCCATCTAGATCGTTGCCCCCAATAAGGTTAATGACTATGTCGGGGAAGCGGACAGAAATCCGGGTCATGGTCGCCGGTTCTCGGAATGTTTTAATGGACGCTCCCTTTCAACCCATAAAACGAACTGAACACGTGTGGCCTAGTCTTTCTAAATTGTCAAGTAGACTTGCAGATTTATGAACGTGCCCAACCAATACGGGTGGCTACGCCCAAGCACAAGCACATATAGATCCGACTTCGCCGCCGACATAATGAATGGCCGGTTGCGGGAAGTTTTAACATATAACGAAGCAAGGGTAAATGAACCACGAGGCACCCAACGAAATAATAACAAATGAAACAGTAGTCAGCTGAAACGAGAGTTGAGGCGATCTTCCTCCTGCAAGTCAGTAGACGCAGATCGAAGTGTGGACTCACAAGGCGTATTTGAAAACGTACCGACGGTTGGTAAAAACCAAAGTATTTCGAGAGACAAGCAGACAAAACTTCGCATTGCAGAGACTGGAGCAGGAGTGAAAGTTTCAAACTACTGGCGGTTTGAACTGGTTTCCGCTAAGCCGTGATTGGTTGTCTAGCACGGAGTAATACAGATAATTTAGCCAAATAGTTCAGGTGTAGTCTCAGACACCTAGGCAAGTTTAGCAAAGACCTGCCTTGGTTATTTCATAAAATGTGTTATGCATATAGTAAGTTGCATAAATTCATGATGGGCAACTAATTTTCAGTTAACCTGATGGCTATAACAGTGGGACATATTGCATGGGCAATTTGCAGGTGACTGGTGCATGCGGATATAAACGTTTGGTATATTCTAATCATTTCGCACTTGCAATATATGTATTAGAATTAATAAAATTAACCTATGCAGATACACTTGGGTGGGGAATGCCAGAGACGGTTAGAACCATATTTCCAAAGGTGTAAAAAAACAGCTCCTATTTATAAATTATGTCACCAGCCTGGATTTTATCTCACTCCACTGCTCGCATTTGTGTTCCGTAAATATCCATTACATACATGTTCTGTTATTTCAGGTGTCTCGGTAATAATAGTAACATATCTCGCTGTTCAGAATTCTTCAGACGGGTGATCATGCATTGGATAAAGATGGGTACAGACGATGTGAATATGCTAGTACAGAAACCAAGTGTAAACCTTTCCAGTAATAAATATCATCAATTGGTAGTGTTGACACTCTTAATACAAAGCCTGCTATAGAAACGACAATAAACAATTCTTCAAAAGATCAAGTCTCGGGAGGGGAAGACAATCCGGTTGGATTGAATATGAAGCGTTGCAGTGAAAGCCGCTGTGGAAGCCGCCCCGCAGAACCTTCTTTCTCCCAGGACAACTACCCAAGTTGGTACATGGAACGTGCGTACTATGTGCGAAACAGGGAAGACCACCCAAATTGTAACAGACACGAGGCAGTACAAACTTGCCGTACTCGGTCTCTGTGAGACGAGATTGTCGCAGTCAGGGCAGATTTGCCTGGCCACAACACGTAGAAGCCGGCGTATATCGTCATCTAGTGGTTCACTAGCCATTGAAAAGGAAGACTTTATTAACGGAATGTTGGCTGCTCTTGGCAACAAAGAAGTTATTGAAAAACTACAAACAGTTGTAGTAAATGATTTACAGAAAGAAGTTGCGTACCTCAGATGTGTTATCGAAAAGAAAGATGCAACAATAGAGTCACTTACAAAACGAGTCGATGATTTGGAAGTCGCACTTGATTACCATGAACAATACTCAAGGAGAAACTCACTGAGACTTTTCGGTATTGTGGAAAGCGAAAACGAGGACATAACTAAACGAACAATAGATGCGCTAAATGAATCAATGAATCCAAAACTGAGTCCGCCCCTCCGATTGGAGGAGATTGACCGAATTCATCGAGTCGGACATAGGGACAAGCCATCAAGACCAGTGCTTGTCAAATGTGCAACATACGCGAGCCGTAGGCGAATCTACAAAGCCAGGGTAGGGTTAAATCCCAACCCACGTAGACCGCGATGGGATGAGAGAGCCGATGCATCAAGCAGCTTCGACACAGACCTGACTGGCACAGCAGGTAAGCCATATGAACAGAGTCAAGGCACCAGGACTCAAGTCCTATTCCTGAATGAGGACCTAACGCAGACCAGGGCCAGGCTGCTCTACAACTGCCGGGTCGCAAAAAGGAAGAAGTTGATAAATGACTGTTGGTCGTCAGATGGGACCATCCTCATAAAGAACAATGCGAACAAAGTAATCGTTATCAAGACTCTTAAAGAATTGAATGACAATGCCAAATAAGGCATCATGGACTTACATACCCAGTTTCAGTGCTCCGTACCTGTGTACACCAAACTATGATTGTATACAGCACATTCGCTAAGTGCTATGATATAGTGCGATGTTTTGGTAATTGCAAATGTTTTTTTTTCTTTCCACTGTGTTTACATGAATTCAATTTACATGTTTATTCAAACATATTTTAATGACTCCAAAACAGTGTTGTATATGTAAAAAGTATGTTAATAAGCATACTTCCTTAACCTGTATCATTTGTTCTTGTGTATATCACACTAAATATTTACCTTATTTGCAAATTAATGATGTGAAACCAATTACCAACTGGCACTGCATTAAATGCATTTCGTCTATTCTGCCATTGAATCATTTCAAAATTGACTATGATTTCCTCAATGCCATCTCTGATGATTGGTTTGATGTTACGAATATATCGTTTTGTGATTTACAAAATAAGCTACTTAATCCTTTTGATTTGAATAATAATAGCCACAGTTTGCCTATGTACAATAATGATCCGGATTTGCAATATTTTAATAACGCTTAATCAGCCGTACAAAATAACTGTGACTACTTTGTTGAAGACACTTTTATTAACAAATGTTCTCAACTGTCAACAATGAACAAAATGTTTTCTTTACTACACATTAATATTCGAAGTATTAGCAAACATCTACATGAATTAGATCAGTATCTCCATGTACTAAATCATAATTTTTCGGTTATTGGTATAAGCGAAACATGGTGTCAAGACTACAATGTCAACAGTTGTGATTTACCAGGATACAACAGAACATATTTATAGGCACACTAAAGTTGGTGGTGGTGTTGCCCTCTACATTAAAGACAATATTGCATACCACACTAGATTAGACATTACTAAATTAAATAATTACATAGAATGTCAGTTTATAGAGATTCATAAAGATAGTAATTCATATGGTAAAGGTATTATAGTTGGTGTCATATACAAACCGCCAAACAATGATATAAACAAATGTATTGATGAAATGTCTAATATACTTGATATTCTTAACAATGAAAACAAATTATGTTACATTATGGGTGACTTTAACATTAATCTGTTTAACCATGAAGTACATACACCAACATGTAATTTTCTTAACTTGATGTTTTTACACTCTTATATTCCATTAATAAATAAACCAACAAGGGTAACTAATCAATCGGCAACATTAATTAGTAAAATGTTTACAAATAATCATAAAAACATGCTCCAGGGCATTATGTATACAGATATATCTGACCACTTCCCAATATTTCTCATTGATAATAATTGCAAATTAACCAACAATCTTAAATACACAACAAACAGAAACTTTTCCCAGGCAAACATAAATACATTTTATAATAACATGCAAAATCTTGACTGGGATATTATGACATACACAAACAATTGTCAAACAGCCTACTCAGTATTGTATAAGTCATTACTGCGAGAATACAATGACTGCTTTCCCATAAAAACAATCAAGCTTAACTACAAGAATAGGAAACCATGGCTAACACATGGGCTAAAAAACTCAATAAAAGAGAAGAATAGACTATATGTTAAATATGTGAGACAAAACACAAGATATAACGAAACTAAATATAAAGTATACAAAAGTAAGCTGAATGGCTTACTAAGGAAATCTGAACGTGAACATTACGCAACTCTCTTTGAAGAAAATAAGCATAACCTTAAAAAGTCTTGGTCCCTTTTAAAAGAAATAATAAACAAGAAACATGAACGTATAACGCAGACAAAATTCATCGTCAACAAAGTAGTAACATCAGACAAAAAACAAATAAGCGAATGTTTTAATAAGTTCTATATAAATGTTGGCTCTAACCTAGCAAAAAACATTCCACAGAACCAAAGAGACCCTATGTCATACATGAAAAACAGCAATACTAAAACTATATATCTTGAACCGGTAACTGAAAATGAGGTATCAGCAATAGTAAACTCTCTCAAAATATCTAGTCCTGGATGGGATGATATTTCCAGTAAAGTAATTTTAAAAACAGATAAAAGCTTTATTAAACCATTAACATATTTATATAATAATTATCTCTATAAATACTGGAATATTCCCAGATGAGTTAAAAATAGCTAAGGTAATACCTATCTACAAATCTAAGGAAAAAATATATTTTCTAACTACCGACCAATTTCAATATTACCAACTTTCTCTAAAATATTGACTAATGTATAACAAGCTGATACATTTTATTAATAAGTATAACATTCTGTACAAATATCAGTTTGGTTTTCGAAAAAATCACTCCACTAGCATGGCACTAATGACCATTGTAGACAAAATATCAGAAGCACTACAAAACAAACAATTTGTGCTAGGGGTGTTCTTAGATTTATCTAAAGCTTTGATACTGTTGACCATGAGATACTGTGTCAAAAACTCCAATGTTCAATATGTGTATTACAATAACACTAGCTCAACTAAACTGTCAATTACTTGTGGAGTGCCTCAAGGTTCCATACTGGGGCCATTGCTGTTTCTGTTATATATCAATGATATTGCTAATGACTCAGATATTCTTTTCTCCTTATTATTTGCCGATGACACTAGTGTATTTATACAGGGTGATCAATTGGATGATATAGCTAACAAAATGAATATTGAACTAAAAAAACTTGTAGCTTGGTTAAATGCTAACAAATTATCTTTAAACATTGATAAGACCCAATACATGATATTTAGAACTACTAACAGAAAACTTATCAAACCGACAAAACTTGAAATTAATGATAATGCATTGTATCAAACAAGTATCCTCTACAACATTTCTTGGCGTTACTATTGATAAAAAACTTAATTGGGCTGAACATATTAACAAAGTTAAATGTAAAATCTCTAAAGGGGTAGGCATTATCAACAAAGCCAAAATATTTTTAACTAGACCATGCCTGGTCACCTTATATTACTCGTTTCTATTACCTCATTTGACATATTGTATTGAAGTGTGGGGTGGTGCATTTGACTCATATTGTTCAAGTATTATAAATGTTCAAAAGAAAGCGGTGAGAATGCTCGTATCAGCTAATATATCAACCCCTACAAAACCTATCTTTAAACTACTAAACATCTTAACGTTTATACAACTATATGTCTACTCAATACAAATGTTTATGTATAAATACAACAGTGGTCTTCTACCAACAATTTTTGTAATATGTTTAAACTTAATCAAGATGTTCATAGTTACAATACAAGACAATTTACACAAATACTCATATCCATGGCAACTTTAGAAATAAGACTTCGTTCTGTAAGAATTAAGGGTGCTATAATTTTGAATGATTTGAACACAATACTCAATTTTACTTCTTATTCAATAATAAACTACAAATGTATACTTAAGCAATTTATATTACACAATGATGTCAATATATAACATATATCACAATCACAATTTGTTCGTTTTCAACACTTGCACGCTATTTTTGTGTTTAATACTATGATATATGTTTTGAAATATATACTAAGGAGTATAACATTGTATAATGTTCTTCCCCTATTGTTCTCTTTACATTATCATATAGGGTTTACCTTGATTTGATTTGTATATATTGTAAAGAGTTACAATACATTTGATTTGATTTGGATATCACCCAACGGCAGCAAAACCAGGAGCCAGATACAACACTGAACTGTTGAGAGACATAACAACCAAGTACGGCTTCCAGTTGGAATTAGCAAACAGATACCAACTCCTGTCCAACTACATTTAAGATGATGCAACACAGGAACAAGTGTGACAACAAAGCAAATCAGCATGGAAAGAAACATGTGACAAGATACTCAGTAACAGAACAAGACAGCACAAAGACTGGATTACAGCCGAAATCTTGGGGAAGGTAGCAGAAAGGAAGCGAAGAAAAGCAACAATAAACAACAGCCAAACAAGAGCAGCCAATAGAGAAGCATACCGCCTATATACAAAAGCCAACAAGGAGGTAAAGAGAAGTGTACCACGTGACAAGAAAGACTTTGTGGCGAGACTGGTCGGCCAAGTAGAAGTAGCCGCAGGACAAAAAACCTGAAAGAACTGTATGACTTTACAACGACGCTAGCGGGTACACGTCCTAAAGATGGATAATTGTTATAGACAAAAATGGACAAGTGTTGACAAACCAAGCAAACCAACTCAATCGATGGAAAGAGTATTTCGAAGAACTACTAAACCGACCTTCACCTGATGATCCTCCAGACTAAACACTTCACATAAACAGACCGTCAAAACAGGAAATCAGGAAAGCAATCATGCAGTTGAAGAACGGGAAAGCAACTGGCCCTGGTGGGATTCCACTAGATGCAATAATAATAGTTTAATTACATTAACTTATATAGTTTTTCTATATATCCTACAATTTTATAAATTTATTTTGGCTCCTTAGCTATATTCGTCATAAAACTTACTGTCACTATTATATTTCTGAAATGAAATTAAACACTGCGTATTTACTACAACTATCATGTTTTAACTATGATAAATAACATTTAAAACAGTTCATAAATAAACAGGATTGCGTTGCAATAAAGCGCACTTTTAATCACTAAATGTTACAGTGATCGATTGATCGTCGTCAATCCTAATTAAGATAGTATGTGGATTTGTGAACTACCGTCGCCAACATGAAGGCGTGACCGGAAGTAAATTACTGCGCGCGCATAGGTCGTAGCAATAAACAAGTATTAACTATGAATGGTCCAGCACCGGGAGTTACTCAATCGACGCCACCCGAATCTGCAACTGAGGGCCACCCGACGCCACCCGAATCTGCAACTGAGGGCCACCGCTTTGTATTTATGATCTGATTATGATCGATCGTCGATTTGCTGTGGCCGCTGTCAATCTGTGGAATCAGTTGCCCGATTCAGTGACGATAGCGAAGACACAGCCGCAGTATAAAACACTGAACATTTTTAGAGGATCTTTTTATTTTATGCTGATGGGAACATTTCTACATGCATTTTATTATTATTTTATTATTACAAATATACATTTATTTATTTTTATTTTATATAAGTAATACATTTATTTATTTTTTACACAATTATTAATATTTTATTAAGTTATGATTGCATATATGTAAAGTGTCTAAGAACAAATTCCATTGATCAGGCATTATATAAATAGTGTTGTTGTTATTATTATTATTATTATTATTAGAATTATTATTATTAGCATTACTATTATTATTAGTGTTATTATTAAACCATGTGACAAATTAGAATTAACATATCGAATATAGTGTGTTTAAAGAACACTTCATACCAGGAGATTAACATAAGTCGAAATGTTCGTTAAAGATTGTTGTAAAATGTCTCTTCAAACTTAAGGCAGGTAGAAGAACTGGATGGATCACGGAAGCGTCAGCAATCCCCAGACCATGACCCACCATGGCCAACAGAGGACAGGACCCAGTGCCACCTATGGAACGAGATTAGACACGGAACGTTCACGAGTGATATGTGATAATGATTGGGTATGTTGAGATACATAACTTTCAAGCACTTGATAAGCAGTTTACGACTTGGTGTTTTCAAATATGTGTAGGAAGCCGGATGTTACTTAGTTGTGACATAATTCATAACGTTCCTGAAATTAACGTTTTGTTATTATATTGAAAGCTATTGCACATTTGCATGGCTAAGTTACTGTGTTAATATATTGCTGACGCTACGAGCCGCCGTAGTACATCAGTTCTGATACACGCGGGCATCCACACTCAATACTAGAACGATATCGTCGCTGATGTTCCACCAGTAATCACTTGGTTGTTTGTACCAACATATACTTCCACTTTTGTTGAACGTATTCAACAAAGGTTGTTAAATTCAATTTGTTACATAAAAACACACAGAGTTCTGGTCAAACAGTTTATTATTCAAACACCAAAGTACAAAGTATCAACAAAACGCTTGTTCATTTACATCCGTTAGAGGTTACGACTATTTCCTTAGATACGTATAGGTTTTCGAGTTTACCTATTTCATCATGTATATATATATATATATATATATATATAGGGTGGATGTATATGTTGGTACAAACAACCAAGTGATTACTGGTGGAACATCATAATTTGATCTGGTGCTGGCAGATTCAACGCTGAAATGCGCCAACTTGCATACAGAGATGACTGTCGACCACCTACTGGAATGCCCAGCATGCCCGCCTGTATGCGACGAGGACATCCAGGTAGTCAACGAAGCAGCAGTGACATGACTCCGCCAGTTAGATTGTATAGAGCGGAAGTGGAAGTACACGACAGAAGATCATGTATATAATAATAATATAGTACAGGACAAGTGAAAACATCCTTCACTTAACTGTTTGTCATTTGCTAATACGGCTATGTGTACATGTAATATACATGGAGTTGATAAAGTTATGGAGTTGATAAATTTATCTTAACTCTAGCGACACACTACATTGCTAGTTGTCGTTTGATGAATACAATAATTAGTGGTATTGCTACATACATACTAAATCATGACATTATGACACATTAATAGCATGACAATATACATATCATATATAACACCAAGTGTTGGTATAGCACGCGACCTTTTGTACAATTCCGACACAACATATTAAGACCAGCAACACGCTGAGCTTGACTAAACATTAGAAAAAGGACAATAATCATAGTTGCCTAACAACACTTTGAGGAAACGACGACTACAGAATAAGTTATAACAGTATGATGACACAAACATAAACATAGGCTTATAAAGTTTTACAGAACTGTAGCCTTGTCAAACAACATGGTTGTTAATTATATAGCAAATACAATGACATTTGCTTATAGGTCCATTATGGGCAAGAATTTAAGACACATTATGTCCAAATATAACATGACCTACCATGAAATATTGTATGCTCCTGTGAGTGCTATTAAGCATAAACGTAAAGAAATGTGGAATATCAATGTCAATGCTACATACTATGACAATGCAAACAATATTTGTGAATTGGTGAAAATGAAAAATTGTAAAAATTACGCTCTATTAAATAAGGAAGAATATGATGCTGTGAGTCCATATTTCAGCACAATATAATTTGAGTGCGTATATAAGACAATACGCACTATGTTTGCCGTTGATGCGAGCCAACGTGACATAGAGGTCGGACAGTTACATCGATATTGGAGATCTGTATGCAACAAATGATTCGATTCGATATCGTTATACATGTTGATTTGACGTGGTGATTACCGTTATCATCTTTCACTGATGCATGAGCCTGGATAATATTATATATTATGAATATTCATGTACCAAGTAACTCCCTCCCATACTATTTCTAGCGTACGTTTCTATTTACAAACCCTGGACATTGTTGACGTACTACTACTATTATATTATCTGAATACGAATAGTTAACGTACTACTATTATATTATCTGAATACGAATAGTTAACGCTGTTAGTGATTCCATATGATTCCATTGCAGTAAAAATAAAACGTAGCCCTATTGCATCCCCTGTCATGACAAGGTCGCCAACACTATTTGACACTTTTTACTAGACAACTCCTGAGTACTACAGCCGAAGACACCGATACCAAGAATTCAAATGGCATGGTAAGCAATCAACCACCTTAACAAAATAAATTATGGAAGTCTGCAACACCACGCAACTATACGTTAAATCATAGAGCTGGAACAATGTGCAGCCACGAAAACGACAAGAATCAGTGCGTATCAATGCAACCCTTTATCTCCCATCTGGTTAGCTTCCCTCCGCGGGGAAGATGCCCTAGGATAGCTTCCCTCACTCTGGATATCTTCCCCTCAACACCTAAATTATTTTCGCTCCGCAATATTCCCCCCACGACTAGAAGGACGAAAATGGTGTAACTACTTCAATATTTCTTATAATTTTCATAATATGAAATATTTGCACGTGCAACCAAAATCACAAAATTACATTTAGTGCCAACAGCTCATACTCTTTCATGATAATTAAAACCATGGGGCATTTACAACCAATGGCATCATGCAATATTTTGTAACTATCAGCAATGAAAATACATGCAAAATAGGTTAGCAAATGTTTGACCTATTTTCAGAAAATAGGTCAAATACATTAATAGGTTAACCCTCTATTCTTATCACACTAAAATAACGCAATTAATTAAATTCAGTCTCTACAACCCACATTGTTTCATTCAGTCTCTACAATCCAACAACTTGCAGTTATAAAAAAACTCAAATGAAGAATACATCTGAAACTTTAATATACTAATACATAAATCCCTCCTTTTGTAATTTCACGTGCTGAGAATTGTCTACAGCCCAAACTGTGTCATGGTGATTAAAGTCATAAGTCATCATGTTTGCAATTATCATACAATTATCATTTAAAAAATCACGAAATTGAATATAACCAGTTTTTACTCTTAATCATCTGTTTCCTGAAACTGTGCAAACGCTGCTTCGCTGCATCATTACTGGCCGTCACCGACGAGACATTTTGCCTGGCAGGCGCTGACCCAACACTTCTATTGCTGTAGCAATGGCCACCACCTCACATACAGTCGTTGCGTAAGGGGGGATATCCAGGGTGGAGGAACACACCCTAGTTTTTATCACACTTCAGTGAGGCCAAAAAGAGCAAACAGTTCATTAGTGTTTGAGAAATTCCAACTTATGTGCAATCAAGTGTGTATTTTGGGAGGGAAGTATATCGATGTCACTCTTTCTTTGCTCCGAAGAACCTGTGCGGTCTCTATTTTACGCTATCATTTCTTGTATTGTTTTCTAGTATGTGGTTGTATACTGTAATTCTTGCGTATCATTGAACACTGTGTATTCTCTTTTGTATATTGTCGTATGTATGTTTGAATGTCGTCGTCGACAGCAATATGTGAATGCTCAAACACTCACGTTATTGAGTAAACACTAAGGTTATCTCCATAAACACTAAGGTTACCTCCATAAACACTAAGGTTACCTCCATAAACACTAAGGTTACCTCCATAAACACTAACGTTACCTCCATAAACACTAACGTTACCTCCATAAACAATACCACGAGTCTCGATCTTCATCTTTCACGCACTCCGACACACGCACTCAAAAAGGTCTGTACTAGCCACCCCCTTCCCCGCCCCCACGTGGATTATCCGGAACTGTCTAAAATAAAGACACCACATGCATTTAATAGAACATCATGTCGACATTCGACGTATTTTCATATTTGTGGAAGTGAAACATAAGGGAAAGAAAACGCCAGGTTAACGCCTTCTCGTAGGATCTCTGCCTGGCTATATCCGTCCTTATAGCGGTTGCTAATCTGGTTTTACACTTAATCGATCGCGCCCACACGAACACTAGCACACATGCACACACGCACACAAACCCGCACACACACGCACACGCGTACCCTAGCACACACGCACACACGCACACACGCACACACTGTTGCTTCATTTTCTTTCTCATGTCTTCCTCACATGTAACAGTTCGTGCTTCCTTTATATGTTGCCAATGGGTGTCGGTGTCCATGTTTTCGTCATGTAGAAGGTTTTGGAGGGCTTCGCCTTGTTTTACTGAATGTGAGTCAACATTTCTCTCTCTCTCTTTCTCTCACTTACTCACTCTCTCTCTCTCTCTCTCTCTCTCTCTCTTCTTATTCTTCTTCTTCGGGAAATCCACGATGTATATTGTTCTGATGCTTCTCTTTACGTCTCTCTTTTTCAATTTCAACTGCAGTCTGGCTAGCACTAGATGTTGGTGAAAGGCTGTGTCTGCTCCTCTTTGTGCTCGTATGTTCGTTAATGTTCTGAATTTCTGTCTTACACAGATGTAGTAGATATATTCCTCGATTATATGGTCTTGTGATGTCCAAGTTGCCTTATGGATTCCTCTTTGTCGGAATGCATTTTGTCCGATTATCAATATGATGAGCACACAAAGGCCTACAACTACCTCGACATTCTCATTCATCTTTTCGGGTCCACGTGTGCCTATCATCTCTTCACATCCTGTGTTGTTTGTTCATGTTTCACATTGAAGTATCTCATGAGAATAGTCATGTCTTTCTCGTTCAGTTTGTCGAGCAATGTCTGCAGTTTGTTGTACACGTTCTCTTTTGTTTCTTCATCCTCACCGTTTGTTGGTGCACAGCTCTGTATGATGCTTGATGTTGTAATTACATCGCTACCTTCATCTTGTCATGTTTAATGTTGTAATGACATCGCTACTTCTATTATGATTGCTTATTATTGTTGCTTTTGAAAATGAAGATTCAAACATTAAATAATTCGTTCATTCATAGCATATATGATGTGTAGCTTGATATGTTCATCTTAGTTTCAAATAAAGAATATGTTACATTTGGTCATGTTGCCTCTCAGCTGATGATGACGTTCTGTGCCTCTTATGCAGCACTACTTCTACGTGTTGGGCGTCTTTTTTCGTGACCTGAGAACAGAAACACATGTCCTGTATTTAGCATGATAGGTGTCCGTCTCCTTTAATTGGGGAGGTAAAATAATCATTGCATATAAAGGTCGGTTTGGCGATAATGTTCTGAAAAGGACTGGCTATTTGAGTGAAACCTCGAAACAATTCTACTTATATCTTCTCGCCTAGTAACATCTACGGTTATAAGATCGTTGCAGTATAGTGCCGATCGTAAGAATGTATACGTCTCAAAGGTCACACTCGATCTACGGTCTGTGAATACAACGCATGATTGTCATTTCTACTCTACCATTTGTGCCACGGCGCGCCTTATCATAGATCTGGCATATGCTTCATTGCACCCATTCACTCAAGTCAAACAACAGTCTGTTAAATACACCAGGCAAACCGATGTTGCCCAGAGTATCGTAGTGTTGACAGTAACCACAGAGATCACGACGCGTTAGTTTGGAAGAGTTTCTGGTGAGTGTTGCTTCGTCAAATGCGTAGCCTGCCAATAATGTCAAAACATTAGGTAGTCGTTTGCCATTGCGACACATGCAAGTAGTTTAACTAACTAGTCCACAAGATATTGTTCTATATACACACCAGACATGTGTGCCGTAATTGTTGACGAGTGCACACATTGCTTTGCATACATGTCAGACAAGTGTGTATACAACTCGTTCAGCGACCACTGGTCGTTGTTAGTCACTAAGTCGAACTCGACTCAGGTGAATGCACTACAGGGCCGAGATCCACTTAGTGACCAAATTGACTAATAACCAGTCAAGTCACGACCAGCGTCAATGTCTGACAAGGCTTGGTCAGAATTACGTATTACCGACCAACTAACATTGCCACCGCCTGCAGGTGGTGTAAGCTCTGGTCAACGATGTGACAACATGGCAACCGACATAGCGTCATAAGAAACAAATAGACAGTAACACGAGCATTTGCCAATATTGCAGTCATCTTTTTAGTATCGTTTTTTTATTCATAATATACAATTATTGTTCTGTTTGGGTTAACATAATGATCGAAACTAGTGTTATGAATATCACATGGACTTCACTCAAGTCGTAGTGACCAGAGAGATACACGAAATGTAAATGGCCCCAGTTGGCGACTCATAATTACGAGTTGACCGTGGTCGTTAACTCTACTTACATGAGGTGAACTCGTCCTTACAGTAGATACTAGCGCATTCGAAGGCAGCGTGATTCATTGAACACTTATCGGTGTAAGTCGAACTCGGCTCAGGTGTCAACATTAAGAGCAGCGTAAAGTTCAACAATTGCAACACCGTCAACGTTCCGCTTGAATAGCCATGAATAGTGAGGCTAGTCACGCGAATGGCAATGTCTGTGCTGACAGATGTTTGACGGATCAGTCAACCGCAATCTTGTCGCCGTCTGACGCCATCTGTGACTCGAGTGGTGAGAAGACGACAAAGAACGACGGCAATATTTGAACTATAAACAGAGGGAATGGGACAAATAAATTGTCGATATTGAGACTCGCCAATTGTTCCACAACTTGCCGACTCTCGTGGAGAGGCTTGTACAGAAGACTTGTTCAGAAGACTTGTACAGAAGACTTGTACAGAAGACTTGTACAGAAGGCTTGTACAGAAGACTAGTACAGAAGACTCGAGTCGTTTATGATTCAGATGGAAGAAAATAGTGTAAAGTTTATTTAGAATTGTGAATGGATTGGTAAAAGTGGGTGTGAGGGAATCGGAATAGGGGCGCCTAAAGTTTGCGTATATGTGGCTTAATATGTTCAGATATCCCTAGCATATTCGTCTGGGGCCGCACCATGTCTAGTTTTCTTGAGTAGGGATCGCTCTAGCGAGCTATCTGGTGGATGAAGGGGTAGCGCATAGGGTGAAGCTAGAGCTAGAATATATGACAACCCCAAAAATATGCCTTTAGCGATTAATAGTTTCTTGGCACTCCTGCCTCAACAGGTGAGTCTACCACAACGTTCCGCTTGAGTAGCCACGAATAGTGAGTCTACCACAACGCCGACAGTAGGATTTTAATGTTTCTGTCAGTTCGACACGTTAAATGTATTAGCGTGATGCTTCAGTCGCCTTCATTTACTTTGTGTATGCTATATAGCAACCTGCGCGCCATCCACACATCTACACGTACGCCTAAGCACGAAGCTACTGTCTGTCACAATCTGTTTTAGTACACGAAGAAACAAATAACGTAGAGACGGAAGGTACAACCGCCATAGTTAGGAAATAAAGGAATTTGGTCAGAACACTAAAGCAGACGCGGGTTGAACAGGTAATACTGTCAGGGATTCTACCAGTAATAGGAAGGAGGGGTCATAGATATCGAAATGGGGATGGCAATTAACATGCTAGTCGAGAAGCTATGTAGGGAAGAGGAAGTGGGTTTTGTGGATTTGTGGGGAAGTTTTGTTGGAAGCGCTGATTTGTACATGAAGGACGGGCTGCATCTAAGTGGAAAGGGGGCAGCAGTATTTGCGGAAGGACTTGCAGCACCAGTAGACAGTGCCATAGGTAGCATAATGAATGTTATAGGTAGTCAACACTATTTAAACTAGAAACGCAGGGGGGTACTTAGAGATTCATCAAGCAGGACAAGAGGCAACTAGTACAGATACACCAATAACAAAATGTCCAAAACATGTCCGAAGCAGGTTATAGATGCGTGTGTTTAAATGCTAGGAGTATAGTAAATAAGAAAAATGAATTAAACATTATGGTAGAAGATATTGACCCTCACATAATTGGCATAACCGAATCATGGGCCAACACAGATATTACATATGCTGAATTAGGATTGACAGGATACGTAATGTTTAGGAGAGATCGAATTAGAAGAAGGGGAGGGGGAGTTATGTTATATGTTAAAGAATCTATTCAGGCACATGAAATAAAATTAGAAAGCGAAGCAGATTACGATAAAGCTTTTTGGTGCAAAATAGTTTCAGGAAATAAAAAATTAACTATTGGATTAGTTTACCGAAGTCCAAACATAAACAAAGAGGATAACACAAAAATACAAAATGCTATAAAGGAAGTTAGTAAAGGGGAATGTATTATAATGGGAGAGTTTAACCATGGACACATACAATGGAAATCTCTAGAGAGTACAGGGGTTGAGGACCAACAATTTTATTATTAATTCAGGAGAGCTTCCTTACTCAGCACTTGCTAGAACCAACCAGGGGAGAAAATGTATTAGATATAGTTTTATCTTCACAAAGATAATTAGTGGACAATGTAAAAATACATGAACCATTGGGTAACAGTGACCACAATCAAATACATTTTGATATCAACGTAAAATCAGAAAGTAAAAATAAAAAAACGTATTGGAGAAACTTCCACAAAGGTAACTATAAAGATATGAGAAAATACTTAGCAAAGCTAGATTGGATTAACATGCTGATGAACAAGACCTCTATTGAATGTTGGAATATCCTAAAATATGAAATTGAGAGTATCATCGATATTTTTTCCCTTGAAAAAACAAGGAAAATTGTCTAGAAAGAAACACTTGTCAAAAGAAGCTATTAGAAAAATAGTGTTTAAACAAACTATGTGGACGGTTTATAGGCGTACCAGAAAGGATGAAGACTATGTAAATTACAAAGAGGCACTTAACCTAGCTACAACTGAAATGAGAAAATCTAAAAAACCTTTGAAAAAAAATTGGCAGGTAATATAAAAATGAGAGCAAGAGTTTCTATGCTTATGAAAGGAGTAAACAGAAAGTTCGAGATAAGGTCGGACCATTGCAAAACAACAGGGGAAACATAATTTCAGAGGGGTTTCAAATGGCAGAGGTCCTGAATGAGTATCTTAGCTCAGTATTTACCACAGAAAATATCAGTTCACTTCCAGTTCCATTTACTAAATTTGAGAGAAATACATCAGAACATTTAGGGCAGTTATTTGTAACTCCTGTAATGATAGCAAACAAAATTAAGAAGATGAAAGATAATAAATCACATGGAGTTGATGGGATACCACCAAAACTGCTTAAGGAAATTGTTGAGCAAATTAGTACACCACTTGCAAAATTGTTTAACTTGTCACTAGAAGAAGGAATAGTTCCTTCAGAATGGAAAGAAGCAAACGTTACGCCACTATTTAAGAAGGGATCGAGGAACAAGCCAGACAATTACAGACCAGTGAGTTTAACATCAGTTGTATATAAATTACTCGAAACATTAATTAGAGACCACATGGTAGAATTCCTTATAAAACATAATTTAATAAATACATCTCAACATGGGTTCCTAAAAGCAAGGTCATTTCTAACCAATATCTTATGTTTTTTTGAAGAAATGACAAAGTGGGTAGATGACGGGTCACCAGTGGATGTTGTCTACTTAGATTTTCAGAAAGCTTTCGATAAAGTGCCACACCAAAGATTGATACTTAAACTTAAAACCCATGGTATAGGTAATGATGTAATCAACTGGATAGAAAAGTGGCTTACACACAGAAGACAGAGAGTAATAGTAGATGGTGAGATTTCAAACTGGAAATCAGTTCTGAGTGGGGTATTGTATTCAAGCATGGAGGCCGTGTCGTAAAAAGGACATAGACAAGCTAGAAAGAATACAACTAAAGAGCAACTATAATGATTCCAGAATTGAGATACCTTAGTTACGAAAGTTGCTTTTTACAATGTGGTTTGACAACACTAGAGACCAGGAGACTAAGAGTACACCAAATAGAAGTATTTAAAATAGTGAACGGTTATGAGGATGTTGATACATTCCCATCCCATTATCTTTGACAGAGACTTCAACTTTCGCCAGCATATCTCTCAAGTATGTAAATACTGTTTCTATCATATTCATGATCTTTGTCGAATTCGGCGTCACATATCTATATCCACTGCTAAAACAATATCAACGGCACTAATTAGCAGCCGCCTTGACTATTGCAATTCACTACTAAATAACATCGCTAAAAGAGACTTGGCTAAATTCCAACGAGTACAAAATTGTCTGGCACGTGTGGTTCTCAGGGCGTCTCGGTTTTCAGTGTCATTACCACTACTTAAACAGTTACACTGGCTTCTAGTTTCTTATCGAATTAATTTTAAGCTGTCCACTCTTGCATAGGGGGCAGCCGTGGCCTAGTGGTTAAGGTGTTGGACTCTAAATTCAAGGGTTGTGAGTTCAAGACCCACACTGGTCACGGTTCGTTTTCGAAGCTTAGGCAATTTCGTTTACCCTACTTTGCCTCAGTCCACTCAGCTGTAAATGAGTACAAACACTGTTTGGAAGGTACCTGCGATGGACTAGTGTCCCGTTCAGGAGAGTCAGTATAACTGCACTCTAAGTTGCTTCGCACTATAGAAACCAGGTTTAAGCACTGGCCATATAAGCCTTCATGGCTTCCTAAGGCGCAATGCCTGGGGGATGACTTTACCTTTACCTACTCTTACATATCGTGCTATATCTACACAACAACCATCCTACTTGGCTAGTCTCCTGCATCTTTCAAATATCCCTTGACAGCTAAGATCATCAACTTCACAACAACTTATTGTACCTAAAACAAAACTTAACTTGGGTAAACGTGCTTTCTCTGTCGCTGCGCCTAGGGTCTGAAATGAACTCCCTATCACTTTGAAAACATCTGAAACTATTGCTATTTTCCGAAAAAAACTCAAAACATATCTATTCCAAATTGCGTTCCCACCATAAATGTTCGGTTGTCCCTCGTTCTGATACTGACTTTTGCGCGTCCCTGTTTACGATTACGCTTACTGATTCTGTTTTGTTGCGCCTCTGAGCTCAGGTTCCTGAGGATATAGGCGCCATAGAAGTAAATTATTATTATTATTATTACCACCAAAATACTTAAGGAAATTGTTGAGCAAATTAGTACACCACTTGCAAATTTGTTTCACTTGTCAGTAGAAGAAGGAACAGTTCCTTTAGAGTGGAAAGAAGCAAACATTATTCCAATATTTAAGAAGGGATCGAGGAACAAGCCAGAAAATTACTGACCAGTGAGTTTAACATCAGTTGTACATAAATTATTCGAAACATTAATTAGAGACCACATGGTGGAATTCCTTGTAAAATATAAATTAATAAATACATCTCAACATGGGTTCCTAAAAGCAAGGTCAGAGCTAACTAATCTCTTATGTTTTTTTGAAGAAATTACAAAGTGGGTAGATGACGGGTCACCAGTGGATGTTGTCTACTTAGATTTTCAGAAGTGCCACATCAAAGATTGTTACTTAAACTAAATCCCCATTTCATAGGTATTGATGTACTCATATGGATACAAAAGTGGCTTTAACACAGAGAGTAATAGTAGATGGTGAGATTTCAAACTGGAGATCTGTTTTGAGTGGGGTACAACAGGGATCATTATTAGGCCCTATACTGTTTAATATATATATAAATGATTTGGAAGATGACATATCTAGCAAAGTACTCAAATTTGCAGATGACACAAAAGTATTCAGAAAGGTTACTAATGATACAGATAAACAAAGTTTACAAGATGATCTAGATAAATTAGTTAAATGGTCAGAAAAATTGCAAATGTTATTCAATTTTGGGAAGTGTAAATGTATACACATAGGACATGGAAACATGGACGAAGAATATAAAATGGCGGATTCTGTGCTAGATAGAACCACACAAGAAAAGGACTATCATGTATAAGGAGAAACAGCTAATTGTACCCCTGTACAAAGCAATGGTTATACCACATTTGGAATATTGTATTCAAGCATGGAAGCCGTATCGTAAAAAGGACATATATAAGCTAGAAAGAATACAACTAAAGAGCAACTACAATGATTCCAGAATTGAGAGACCTTAGTTACGAAAGTCGCTTATTACAATGCGGTTTGACAACACTAGAGACCAGGAGACTAAGAGGAGACCAAATAGAAGTGTTTAAAATAGTGAATGGTTTTGAGGATGTTGACAGGAAAATGTTCTTCAAACTTAAATAAGGCAGTAGAACCACAGGACACAAAGCAGCATAAGTTAAGGAGCAGTGTAGGTTGGACATGAGAAAGTGCTCTTTCTCACAGAAGGTGATAAATGAATGGAACAAACTGCCAAATGATTGTGTTAATTCTAGTAGAGTGAATATGTTTAAAAATAGGGCGGGCTACACATAGATGAGAAAATTGTTGGACTCTTGATAAGCCAATGGCTTCCTTGTCCACTTGCCATCTGGAACTTGTTGTTTGGGATGGCAATCTTGTTAAATCTTGTTAAAAATGCGGAAGTAACTCGCTTGCGTCGATCTGTTCCACGAGCTATAAGCCACATTTGATATTTAAATAAAAAACTTGGCGAGCAATTAGTTGTTTCGTACTGGTGACGTATTCTCATGTTATCAGAGTGTTGTATTGTCTAACTTATTGTGTTATAGTGCCAAATGGGTCAGTCATAACCTTGTTCCACAGAAGAAGTAATGTATAATACGAGTTGAAATGAGGAAAGGATTAAGGCTTTGCTACGTTGTTATGCGCTGCAGTTGGTTTGAATCATATCGCTGCTGAAACGAAACGACGCTTTTCATTAATTGCTTGTCAAATAAGCCAGAGGCATTGTTTTAGTAAAGCGTAATCAAGCTGAGCAATAATATAATGGGGATGTATTATTAAGTGTCACAGTTGTTTTCTACTGCACATTATGTGCGGAAAGTCATTTTTTATCCAGCTTTTTCAATGGTTGTAAAGAATCACATACCCTTGTCATAAAAAGAGGAAAACACATATGTTATGTAACATGGTTATATTTTGTAGTTGTTACATTTAATGTAGTAAGTCAGACGATTATATGGAAGCAACAGAGAAAGAAACTATTCTAAGTTAAATTAAGAAACTGAAAATAGGTATTGATAAAATGGATGCTGATATTTATGCCCATAAAAATGTGTACTGGGTCACACTGGGCCACACAGGTACTATGAGGGATAATCAATTGGAAGCATTTAAATATATTATATTACTTGCCTTGTATGCCTTTAAAAACAAATCAGTATAGTTAATTTTCATGATAATACATGTACATTAATATATATATATATATATATATATATATTATACCTTGTTTTTCTTTAGATAAAAGATCGGCGTGATTCAGACAGGCCACAACACCACCCATACCCAACAAAATATATGAGATTATGAAAGGTAAATATGTGTGCTATAAAGATAATAACGTATTACTTCACGGCTAAGTGATGTACAATGGCATTGATTGTTTGCAATCCATGTAATTGTTAATATATGCGATGGTTCCACATTTTTTCCCAGGAGCACATTCCCTTGCAAAATGTCCTGTCTGAGATAAACGTATCTACCATTTCGCATTACAACGTCATGTTTTCTGTGAAGATACATTCATTAGTTATGCCTTTAAAACGATGAGTATTCACCATTCAACGTACAACACATTACAGTACGGTTTGAAAATGTATTTTTTTCTTGTAGGGTTCTTCAGCGATAAGTTTCTGGGCAGACTGGCAGACGAATTGGGAACAGACTATTTTAAGCTTGGGTTGAACCTACACATTCAAGAACCGCGTATAAAACGCTTGGAGCATGATCATGCGAGTGATGTGTGGCGAGTAACTTACGAGATTCTTTCAATGTGGCGGAATAACACAGTGAAAAGTGAAAGTGAAATGGTGAAAGAATTGTGTGACGCCTTGCCAAATTTAGGTGACATTGCGAAGTTTGTCAGAAAAGGTGAGTTTACTAACGAGTAGCTCAGTTTATTAAAGAGTAGTTTTACTGAACTTTCTGCCTTGTACATGATACATTTTAATATAACGTTTGTGTACATCATCACAGGGGATCCATGGAAAGAATGGGGGTATTAGTCTCCTGCATCTTTCAAATATCCCTAGGCAACTAAGATCATCAATTTCACAACAACTTATTGTATCTAAAACAAAACTTAACTAGGAAAAAGTGCTTTCTCTGTCGCTGCATCTAGGGAATGGAATGAACTCCCTATCACTTTGAAAACATCTGAAACTATTGCTATTTTCCGAAAAAAACATATCTATTCAAAATTGCATTTCCACCATAAATGTTCGGTTTTCCCTCGTTCTGATACTGACTTTTGGGCGTCCCTGTTCACGATTATGCTTAATGATTCTGTTTTGTTGCGCCTCTGAGCTCAGGTTCCTCAGGATATAGGCGCCATAGAAGTTAATAATTAGTATTATTATTATTGTTATTATATATATATATATATATATATATATATATATATATATATATATATATATATATATATATATATATATATATATATATATATATATATATATATATGTGTGTGTGTGTGTGTGTGTGTGTGTGTGTGTGTGTGTGTGTGTGCGTGCGTGCGTGCGTGCGTGCGTGCGTGCGTGCGTGCGTGCGTGCGTGCGTGCGTGCGTGCGTGCGTGCGTGCGTGCGTGTGTGTGTGTGTGTGTGTGTGTGTGTGTGTGTGTGTGTGTGTTTAGCTCGCAAGCAGTATGAATCTACAAGTGAATACAATTCAGCATCTTTTATTAAGTGCACACAGTTATAATATATTATATTACTGTTAGCATGATCGTTGCGAACCTGTCGAACCTGTGGTTACAACATAAAATATTCCATATCATAATAAGCCCTCATAAATGACACGTACAAAGGCAAAATCGGCCTTAATAACAAGGAAAGACATTATTATTAGAGAACGGCTTTGAACATTGGCCTTAATTGTTGTGGCGATTAACAACGTCAAGTGTGGCAAATGAAGAGCTAAGGTTGGCTCTACCATATGTGCTGCATGTAAATGAAAGAACAGAGCCGCCCTGTCTCAAACAGCTGATAATTCCGACACTGTTAGTGTTGTGAACCAAGCACTGATCTAAGTGAGTACCACAGAGACGGTGCCAGCAAAGACGGTATCACAAAAGTGATGGCAGCATTTTATACAAGAGTTGAGTTGAATCTCGGCGAGAAACTAGCAGACCTTGAGGGTAAACTCAAAATGTTCGTGGACACTCTTGTCTATATCAAATCCGCTGCGTGCACAACAGCCGGAAGATTACTGCATTAGAATATGACACCAAACGACACGGGCAACTGATCCAACAGGTGATATTTAAAACCAATGGTCGTAATCCGGATAATCCAACGCTGGCATATGTTGTTGCCGGTGGCTCCAGTACTCAGAAGTAACAACACATAGGTGGCAATTGCCATGGTGTTGCTAGCAACGACATTAGCCAGGGAGAAAGACAGCATGAGGCAGACTATGACTCACAGCCAGCCCCTGTACTGCCGGGTGCATTTGTAATTCCTGCAGACCAAAGGCGAAAGCAAAAGAGACAACTACAGAGATAGAACGGCAGTAAGCAGCCTCGGAGCATGCAGAAGCGAGGGGTTATCGTGGTGAAAGGGTTCGATGCAGCAGGTTAACGGCAGTGTTTCCACCCGCTAGAGAATTCTTTACTTCTTTATATGGAAAGTCCATAAATCAGATGGCATCAAAGATGTATGTGAGTACAAACGAAAATGAGTGAACTATCGTGAACTAACAAAATCAAGTTATTACAATGCTAGGCTGAACTCCTTTATGTTAACAAACTCTTTTGATGGCAAGAGCAAAATCAAATACCCTCTCTTTTGACCCAAGGGCTTGAATGTGAGGAGATTGTATGTGAAGACAATGACTGAGTCTATCTGGGACAAGGGTGCTGTTACACCGAGCGAAACTAAACAATGATGTTCAACGCAAAGCTTCACAGACTAACCATATTCAACATCTGACTATGATTAGCCGCAACTGTAAACTTTAAAAGATAGAGGCCCGAAATTAGAGTTTATGTATGAGATTATCAAGGCATGTGATATTTTATTCATACACGAACAGTGCTTATATAAAAGTGAATTAACCAAGATGTGTAAATTAGGGAATGGCATGGCCATCACCGGTAAGAGTTCTATGGATGAATGTCTTGCCCGGTACGGCCCTCCGTACGATGGTTGTGTGATCTTGTGGAAATTAACACTTAAGAATGCAGCCGGAGAGCTTAAGCGCAATCACGTAAGGTTGTGTGGCAGTATTATTGAAATTAGTAATAACTGTGAAATCATATGTCTCAATGTATACATGCTTTGTGATGGCAGGTCCGAAGATGATACCTTTGTTGAATAAATGGATGGTTTATGTCAAATACAACAGTCCCGCTTATGTTTCATACGGGGGGTGACATGAACACTGACTTGACTAGGAGTACTCCTCATGCACATGCTTTGAGGAATTTTATATTGGGATGTAATCTTATTGTATGCATAGATGAGCCAGGAGTGAAAGTGGCATATATGTATGTAAGTCAAAACGGTTTTAGCTATAGAATTTATAATTTTATAGTGACGGCTACATTGGGACAGAGTGTGCTGGAATGTTCCATTGTAAACAACTTGCTGCTTTATGATCACGTACCACTTAAAATCAGGTTGGTTTTCAATCTAGCTCACAAGTTGGAAAGCAACTATTGCCACAGGCTAGCCTGGATAAAGCCATTAGTGGACGAATTGGTCAATACAAGAGTGACCTTGAATGTAAACTTTCCACGTAATTATGTAGCAAAGCGGCATTGCTGTGTAAGATTGCTGTGTACAAAGGACACGTTAATTAATTATCTAAATAATATAATGATGTATGTATAATAAATAATATAATGATGTATGTATAATAATGTATGTGCGTAGGATCACATGAATCTATACCTGCCACTTGTCCTAAGCTAAATTCAGATTCAGCTGGTAGTAGAAGGAAGCTACCTGGATGGTCGAAAGAAGGTGAGCATCTAAGGCAGGAAGCTCTCTTCTGGTATAAGCAGTAGCGATCAGTGGTAAAGCCACATCATGGTGATACTACAGAAGTGTATCACAAGGGCTCGGTATCATAGGGCTGTTAGACACATCGTGAGAGAAGGTGATAGAATTTGTACCACTAAGATGACTGAGGCCATTAGTGAAAACAGCACCCGAAATATGTGGTCTGGGGTGCGCCTGCTTGCTAGTGTAGCTCAACTTTTTTTCTGTTGATTAAATTAATAATATACTTACTTACTTACTTACTTAATCCTCTTGGCCCCTTCAGGAGCATAGTGCGTCAACCATGTTTCTCCACCTCACTCTCTTCTGGGCTAGAGCTTTGGCCTCTTGCCAGGTGACCCCCACTTTATCAAGGTCTTGTAGTGTGGAGCATCTCCAGTTGATTTTTGGCCTTCCTTGTCTTCTATTTCCTTGTGGGTTATAGTCCAATGCTTGTTTGGTTGAATTTGTTGGATCTTTTCTGAGTGTGTGGCCAATCCAGCTCCATTTTCTCCTCTTGATTGTAGTGCTTATTTCTTCGTGTTTGGTTTTCTTCCAGGGCTCTTTATTTGATATTTTGTTAGGCCACCATACCTTGAGGATGTATCGGAGGCGACTGTTGATGAAGACTTGGAGTTTGTTGTTGAGAGACTGAGTAGTTTTCCACGTTTCACAGCCATAGAGAAGAACTGGTTTAACGTTGGTGTTGAAAATGCGGATCTTAGTGTTTATGGATAGTTGGCCATACATAGCCATACAGGGCGTAGGGTTCTGAAGGCATGGCGAGCTTTATTGATGCGTAGCTCTACATCTTTGTCAGCTCAATCATTTGTACTGATGTTGTTCCCGAGGTAGATGAAGTCTTGTACTTCCTCAACAGCACCACTTTCTAGTGAGATGGGTTCGGAGGATCTGCTATTGACTTTCATCACCTTTGTCTTTCCCACATTGATCTAAAGACCCAGTTGGCTGCTTTTTTCTTGAAGCCTTTCTGTTTTTTGTTGCATGTGTTATGGGTATCTGAGAGTAGTGCTAGATCATCTGCAAAATCCAGGTATTCTAGTTGTCAGAACAAGTTCCACTGGATCCCAGTACGATGGTGTTTTGTGGATCTTTTCATTGTCCAGTCTATGGCTATCAGAAAGAGCAGTGGAGATAGCAAGCAGCCCTGTCGTACTCCAGTTCCAATCTGGAATCCTTCTGAAACTTGTCCATTAAAGATGACATGACCAGTGAAACCTTCGTACATGTTCTTTATTAGGGTTACAACTTTTGTGGGTAAACCATAGTGCCTCAGGAGCTTCCATAGAACAGTCCTATCTATACTATCGAATGCTTTTTCGAAATCCACAAAGTTTATGGAAAGGGAGTTCTGCCATTCAATGCATTGTTCAACGATAATCCTGAATGTAGCAATGTGATCTGTGCAGGATTTATCCTTTCTAAAACCAGCTTGTTCCTTTCTTAGCTTCTTGTCAACTGTTTCTTGTATCCTATCCAGTATGATACGGCAGAGAATTTTACTGGACACAGATAGAAGCATGATCCCTCTCCAGTTCTTACATTCACTGAGGTTGCCTTTCTTGGGGATTGTAACTAGCATACCTGTCTTCCATTCAGTTGGTATTTCCTTTTTATCCCAGATCTCATTTAGCACGCTGTATAAAGCGTTTGTGGTGGCCCCAATATCAGCTTTTAAGATATCAGATGGTATATTGTCAATTCCAGGTGATTTGCCTAGCTTCAGCTTTTTGATGGCTCTCTTGATTTCCTCTTTGGATATCCTACCACAATTAATGTTAAGGTCATCATTTGCTTCCTCAATGTCTGGGATTGAATCTGGTGGAGACATATTCAATATATCTTGGAAATATTCTTTCCAGCGTTGTAACTGTAGAGATTCCTTAGTGAGAAGGTTTCCCTGTTTGTCCCTGATGGGGCGACTAGTGCTATTGTTCTTCCCTGCTAGCTGTCTGGTGATCTTGTATAACTCTCTGGAGTTGTTTTGCCTAGCTGCGATCTCAGCCTCGTTTGCTAGTTTTTCGACATATGTTTTCTTGTCCCTCTTTGTCTTCTTTTTAACTGTTTTGTTTCTTTCCTGGTATTCCTGCTGCAGTTTTTTTCCTTGTGTCATCTGCTTCCTTGATGAGTTTCATTTTAGTCTCTCTCCCTGCCTCAATAGCTTCCCAGGTGTCGTCTGTAATCCAGTCCTTCCTCCTAGCTTCCCAGCAGCCTAGTACTTGTTCACAGGTGTCGGTAATTGCATTATTGCATCTTGTCCACTTTTTATCAATGTTTTCCCTCTTCCAATGCTTGGAACCTGTTCCGTAGTGTGATTCCCAGTTCCTGTCGTATTTTAGTATTTTGAAGTTTTCTTATCTCAAACCTTTTTTGTACCTTGTTGTCCGTCTTCTTCTTTGCTGCTAGCTTCATCCTAAATTCACCAACAAGGAGGTGGTGGTCGGATAATTAATAATATAGGTGCAGAGATTAACAGGCAGATTACGGAACATGTTGTATATAATATATCAGTTAAGGGCTTTATCGAAGGTGTCCAACGACTGAAGCTTGGTAAGTCGGATGGTGAAGAGGGTCTAAATTCTGATCATATCATACATGGTCCTTGAATACTCCGTGCTGTTAACATTAGTATTTAGTAGTATGTTGGTACATTGGCATAGCCCTGACTCTGTGTTAGTGGGAACCATGGTTCCTATTCCAGAGAAAAAGAGACAATTAGCATGTACATCAGACAATTTTAGAGCTATTACTCTTAGTAGCATTGTTGCCAAGTGTTTGATGTCATTGTGTCATCAAAGGAATCATATGCGCTTCTAACATCGCATTTGCAATTTAGATTTAAACAAATTATGTCGACTACTCGTTGCATATATGTTATGATGGAGACAATCAATCACTACAACGCTAATGGCAGTAATGTGTATGCACTCATGTTAGAAGCCAGCAAACGTTTTGACAGAATAAACTATTGTAAACTTTTACAGTACGTCTAAAACGTAAGTTGTCACCCCTGGTGTTAAGACTTTTGTTGTATGTGTATGGTGTCACCCCTGGTGTTAAGACTGTTGTTGTATGTGTATGGTGTCACCCCTGGTGTTAAGACTGTTGTTGTATGTGTATGGTGTCACCCCTGGTGTTAAGACTGTTGTTGTATGTGTATGGTGTCACCCCTGGTGTTAAGACTGTTGTTGTATGTGTATGGTGTCACCCCTGGTGTTAAGACTGTTGTTGTATGTGTATGGTGTCACCCCTGGTGTTAAGACTTTTGTTGTATGTACACTAAACAACATCTTCCAGTGAGATGGGGATGTAGTATCTCAACCCAGTTTACCGCCTGTAATGGAGCCAATCAGGTAACAATCCTCTATCATATACTTTTTTCTGTAAATAAGGATGGATTGTCTGAAACGTTAGAGAAGAATGGTGTGGTATGCAACATGGGTAACCACTATGCGGGTGGCACATGATTTGCAGATGACCTGACCCTGTTAACACCTACAAGGTCTGGACTCACGATATTAATCGAGATATGTGAACAATATGCAGACGATTACTGTGTAAAGTTTAATAGTGCGAAGAGTTTGTATCTTGTTCCAGAGGTTGTAGTTGTAAACAGGACGACAGAACAGTTGATTTCAATGGCACCGAGTAGCAGTGTGCACATGATGCTGGGCCACCTTATATCCACAACAAAGAAGGACAGCCTAGTCGCCGATGGCATTACGCAATTCTGGAGAGGGTATAACGTGTTTACGAGTGATTTTGGTTATATAAAGACTGATGTAAAATGCAAGTTATTCAAACAGTACAGCTGCTCTTACTACGGAGCTCAACAATGGGATTTCCAGAATAAAAGTGTTGGCAATATGTGCATCGCATGGCGGAAGGCACTCAGAACGTTTCGGGGGTTGACACCTCTTACACATGGCGATATTATCTCGTTGTTGTCTGATAGTTTGCCACCATTTGTCAATTTAAGGCAACGGTTCGTGAAATATATTCATTAAGCTTTAAACCACAAGTCGCCTGTGATAAGTAGTGTTGCTAAATTATAAATTCAAAATCCATGGTCGAACTGTTGTGGTAACTATCGTCATATACGTTATGAATATAACATGTATGACAACGTGTATGCTGGTGATATTGGCCGCATGTGGCAGGCGGGCGTGACTGACGAAAGGATATATGACGTAAGTGTTCCATCTGACGTGATAGACATTAGAAATGGTCTTAAAACATGTGATATTTTAGCCATGATGATGTTAAAGAAGTAATTACTAACTGTATTTTAAATATAGTGCAATTGCCATTTCTTATTTGCGACATAAAGATGTTATTAACAATATGAAATAATAATTGGTAGACAAATGTACAATGTTTGAAATGACATGTTGTAGAATACAATCGATATAAGAAAGAGCCGACTTCAAAAGGTAACTTTTTATAAGATTGTGAAAGTGTACACGTATGCGAATAAATAGCCGTAGATGAAAAGCGCAACCACTACTTTTTTACTCTCAACACTACTCCTCTCAGCTCAATTATTCACTCACAAGCTGGATTACCACCTATGTGTAGATGATACACATATTTACCTTTTTCTTGGCCGCCCCGGATACGTGCACATATTGATTATACCTTTATAGAATTTTAATTTAATTGTTTTCGTAACACCTACATATTTATGAAACAGAGAATCTCTTCTCAACAAATACAAACATATATGTATTGGCCTATTCGTTTATTTAGGCATAATAGCTGTGGTTTATCATTATCTGTATTTACAGCATTGCAGGAGGTGGGCTCCAGAGAGGACTGGGGCATCAGGGAGGAGGCGGAAGGGGCCACGTCGCAGTTGGAAGACCACGAGCGTAAAGTTGATGTGCAAGCACAAGATGACTGCGGTAAGGAGTAACCTGGTGTAACCCTTGTCAACGTATACTGAAATCGTTAATTTTTTAATTATTTTATCATAGACATTGACAAACTTAAATGTGATTACGTTTGTATTGTAATTATTTAAAGCAATTCGGTCAGCCATCGTGTAAATAAAATGTAATTAGGATTATTGCTGAATGATTAATGTTATCATATGAGTACTGCACAAAACACATGTTGCAAGTGCAGTCGTATACATCATTCAATGTCAAACGCGCACATTGTTATTGAACAGGCCTTTTTGACAACATTGAAAGCGATACCATCGATCAAAGTCGAAGAACATATGACAGATGACTGTACGGATAAATATCAGTCGTCTTGTGTTGTGTAATTCACAGTGCATAGCTACGCTATATACAAGTAACTAAAATGTATCAATGAGAAACATCTTGGCTGCTTCCTGAATACCGAGCAACCAGTCCTGCGGCACAATTTGGATAACACAATTCCAGTGTGCATGTGAAGCATTGTGCAATAAGTAGCTTTGTCAGATATTAGTGGCTTACGAACACTTCCAGTACAGTAACAAAAGTACGCATAGAAAGTGGTTTGGTTTCTGGTATACCACATACAGACGATAGAGACAAACACATCATGATCAGTTACCAGTGGGACCGCCAGGATCTGATGAAGCGAATCAGAGACAACTTGAAGGAGGCTGGCTACAAAGTGTGGATGGACGTGGACCACATGAGTGAGTACAATTTATTGAATCATTGTTTAGTCGACCTTCCAGGTTAATGTTATAAACCAGTTTGACATAATGTTTGTGTACTTCATAGACGCACTTCTTTGTGAATTGTTATCACACAAAAATTATAAATTTACTTCCACTTTTTTTACCTTCCACTAGATGAATTGTCACCTGTTAGTATGAATTTCCAGTACAATAATATACGTAGTTAATGAAAACTAAAAACATTTCATAATAAGAATTATGTTTAACCAACGCATACAATTTATTATAGACATTATTAAAAACCGTTTATCACGAGATTATAATGTCGCCAATCAACATTGTCACGGTGACTTACAAATGTTTCTATCCACAGTAGCACTCACCCAACTTCTGTTATATTCTTAATAAGATTTCACGAAATAAAAAAAAACAATTGTATTAATAATTGAAAACGTATGATGCTATAGTTATGTGTTCTCGCAGCGTGGCTTCATAAAACGGACAATGGCAGTGTGTGTGCGTGCGTTGGTGGTGAACCAACATTGGTTACCGCCAATATTGGTGTTGAACCAATATTGGATACCGCCAACATTGGGTCACCACCATGTTTCTCTCTATCGCGACGTGTTAATAGAATAGGTTGGCAGGTGTCAACATTGTAGTATGAGTTAACAGTGGCCCGAAGTGACTAAGACACATTGCACATTCAGAAATTATCAGTTAGTTAGAAGTTAATCTATGACCCGTATGTGCGTCATGCAACCTAAAACTGTTAACCGCTTCAACATCCCCATCAGGTATTCCCATACGACATCCCCGTACGGTATACCTGTACGGTATATCTGTACGGTATACCTGTACGGTATACCTGTACGGTATACCTGTACGGTATGCCACTATGTGGGAAGCCTTTCTTCTTAACTTCGTCACTTCGCCATCCTTTTTCTTTCAGACAGCGGGGTCGCCAGTAACTCTAATAGATGCATAGGCCTAAAACCATGATTTTGTTTCTCTTTAAAGTGTTACTCACCACGTAAGCGTTACTGTTCTTTTGCGATTTCCCAAGTTTATGTAGTGATTATGTACAAAAATGATATCCACAAAGAATACAAGTTGATACATTCAACTTGTTCCACCGGATATACCATGGAGATAAACCAACTCTACACAATAGCATGTTACCGTTTCTTCCAGTAGCGCAAATAGCCACCGGGGCATCAAGATCTCACCGCACAGCTGGCAATATCATCTTCAATCTCAAGCAGAGAACAGTCTTCCCAGATGGCAAAGGGCAGAACGCATGCCGCCTCTCGAATTAAATCCCAGATGAAATAGTTACAATCAGAACAAAATCTGGCTACGGCCCTGTAAATAAATTAATCATAATCATTATAATCATAGTTTTAACTTAGAACCAATATATACTTGTACATCATAAAACAAAAAATATGGAAGGAAGACACGTAAAGTATCCCCGAATGTTATCGGAAGCCTCACTTCTACTTTCCGTCCTGGCAGCCGGCTTCCCACTTCAGGCGATGTCAAAAGCTGTTGAAGACGCAAGCGTGGTGCTTATTGCAGCTTCACAGAAGTATAAACAGAGTAGCAACTGTCAAGCAGGTAAGTGTGCGTGCCTGTGCGCGTGCGCGTACGCGTGCGTGTGTAATAATATATTTTCAGTATGTTACTTTCGTCGAGTTGCCTTATCTCTAATTATTTACTCAGCCCATGTGGAACTCTCGGTCCAGGGAAGACATGTTGTTGTGAGGTCATCTGAAATGTTGGAGTTGACTGACAAGTGCCAAACAAAGACGAATGTGTAACATTACGCATATTATAACAACAGCACGCGAAATATCATTAGTTTACTTACATGTTATGTTGAACTGCTTACAATTGCCAGATCAAGATGATTTGTTATAAACACGAATGAATAGCTAAGAAAATCAACTCCTATAAACTGTGCTTTAACGTACTGCTCTTTATATTCACACCCAATTTACAAACTATTTATTATATTGTTGTCAGTATAATGTACAATTGGACGAATAACCAATTATGTATGCATGTTTGTTTGTTGTTTGGTAAACAGAGGCCCAATATGCACATGCAAAGCAAAAGACCATCATTCCACTGATTGTGGAACCGGGCTACAAACCAGACGGCTGGCTCGGCATGCTTGTAGAAACCAGGCTCTACTTCAATTTTTCAAGGGATAAAAAGTTTGATTCGCTGATGACGGAACTTGTTAGGGAAATTGAGCGCCAACGAAAAGACTCTCAGAAGAAATGTAAGTTAGATTGTGAAATTATATGTTATTTTATTCAACATCCGTTACCGGAGAAGAAACATGCACATGTGTTTTCTATGTAAACAAATCAAATATGTACAAAACCGAGAGTTCTATATTTGTAATCGGGAGGATACGACTTCACTGTGTGGATTCGACAACGTCCGTAACAATCGTCGCTTCTCCAGAGGTGCCTAGTAACATTGCGCAAAAAGAGGTATATATACCGCTTGTTATGATGTGTTGGTGGTAGATTATGATTTCGGGCCATAGGATTCGCGCCGCGGTCGCGAAGTTGCAGTGTGCCAGGGGGTTCCGCTTCCGGCGGAAGTTTTTTAATCAATGTTATGATTCATTTACTTAATTCGGGTGCACGTTATAATTCATTTTCTACGTGGAATTGTGGCTTGATTTATATTTTTATTTTACATTCGTAAGTTAAATTTGTTATGTTTGAAATTGCGGTTGGGGGACTCGAAGGCGGTAGAGTGGTACATTTTTTAAATATTGAAGAAAAAGTGGTAGACTTGGCACCTCTGTTTCTCGTTTGGAGGCCGACGTCAGATGTATCGTTCTTGTAACTACGCCATTGCCATCTAGCGGATTAATGAATACTAATATTGCAGGACATGGACTAGGGCGCCGTAGTGGACTAGTGCGCACGAAGTGTGTAGTATATACAGTCCAATATTTGATCTTGCTTTCACAGCTTAGCCATTGCTAAACAACTTCACCCTTGCAACGTTGACCATCCATGGCTATGTTTCATGCTTGTTTGCCTATGTGAACGTGCGTATGATACTCAGACGCTTCTTGCAAAAACATATTGCCAGGTGGACCATGACAATAATCTATTAATGTGCAGCCTGTTCTCCGTCTACTTATGATAATTTAGTGACTGTGTATTTATTTGCTGCAGAGACGCATTTCTGAAGACAACGCGAATGCGAATTTGAAATGGAGTTCCGCGACTATCTGACTATCTGTTGCTGCTCGGTACATGCACATCGTGGCCCAAAGAACAATATTGAACTTCGAGTTGTTGTATTTCTGATAGTACACTGAATTAAGTAGTTTGTTTATATATATATATATATATATATATATATATATATATATATATATATATATATATATATATATATATATATATATATATATATATATATATATATATATATATATATATATAATTATATATATATATATATATATATATATATATATATATATATATATATATAGGGGTGAGATAGAAGGCTGTCGATAGTGATACGTAGAAAGGTGCGACAATGCTGTAATACTACCTTCACCCTGTTAAGAGAGCAACGATGAAGAACACATAATAACATTGTGCAAAATATTAACATCCTCAGTTTGTTAAGAAACCATTTCACACATATTTGTATACTTTGTTTGCACATGTTGTTAACAATGTCTGCGTCAGCGGCTCCCGATGTTTGCACGGACGCTCATTTTATACAATTTCCTTTGTTTCAAACAACCTCGAATATAAGCAAAATCTTGAATTTCCCCCGTCAAGTCGACATTTTTGCATGTCTCGTTTCAGAAGACTTTTCAGGCTTCACACTTTCAAAAGTTACTCGATATAACGATCAAAATTAATTATTTCGTTGAGTTTAACAAAAGCATGCCCTTTTATTCATCCGACTGTGCGTTTAACGAAAGTTATTGACACGCTACATAGTTGAACATCAACGAACTCTATTCGCGAAGGGCTAAATGAAGTGAGGAGGGACTTTTAAGTTGCATGCGTCAACGCCGATGCCAAATGTTAGATAGGCGATTTGCATTTTTTATTAATTTCTTAGTATATACCTGTAGAAGAAACTAGTGAGCCAACACCAGATTGATAGTCCACTAACACCGAAGCATTCTTCGTGATAACTCGCATACTTTGAATACTGTATGCTACAGGGGATTGGTTCGATCTGGACGTACAATCTTATCAAAACATGTAATATCGTCGATTAACATCGGTTGGACCATTATACGCATACATATGAGGTGAGGCGAACGAAATTGACCAAGTTTCTAAACGGGAGTAGGTGGACTATGGTTTTCAATAAACAGGTTAAATGCAAATTAATTACGATTTTCTTCAACCACAACTATTTTGATTACTTACTCAATGTTTCGACTTCCATGGACAGCCTTCATCACGAATTCCTCTGCTCGCCAGTTGTCTTGGTACGCAGGCCGTCCCATACGTGACTCAGTCTATATCCACCTCGTCTCGATTCATGCAAAAGACAACTCCAGTCATAATATATAGATTGAGTTACGTATGTTACACACACGCACGCACGCACACGCACGCACGCACGCAAACACAAACAAACAAACAAACACACACACACACACACACACACACACACTCACGTAGGCAATGCAGTGTCTTAGCGGTGCGTTCCAGTGCGCTCATGTTTACTAGTTCACGACATGCATATATAGTTCAAGACCCCGCTGAACTCGTAACTACTTACACAAGTTAATGCCTAACTAATAACAACCAGTCCAAGGTATCACCAACGTATATGTGTGTTACGTCTAGGGTAAACAGTGGAACTGGTGGAACAAGTTCATGAATAACATTTAGTTAGCTTTAGCTTACTTAGCGTTTTTTATTTACATTTCATGTAAATAAAAAGGCCTGTGGCATTAGTTGTCAATATATCTTGGCAGTCGTTTTGACAACAGAAATGGCTGCCAAATCACAATATGCTGGATTCCACAGGTTATATATCGGCTTCTAAATATAAATGTGGAACATGTATTATTGTGACTAGACGTACTTTTTTAGAACTCAGAGTACAAGTATAATTACAAATTAGATTACAAATAACATAATATATATAATATCTATTTTTTTAATATAAAGATTGTCACCATCACCAGTTACGAGATCACGCAACTATAATATTGTGGAAGGATCTGCATATCTAATTGTACTTCTAATTGCTTGCATAATGTACTGTACTAACTACTTTTACTGTAGCTGTGTATATAGATTGAGTCACGTATGTCCAACCTAATAGGAGATGTGGATATGAGTTAGCCGCCTGGTGGCGATGCTGCCTGGCCATATACTTGTAAGGTGCTGCCACCATTCGCATTAGTAAATTCCTGCGGACATGGTATGGAATTGACAATGTGAGTTTGAGAGTTTTCTGTGTGCTGTAGAACATATTATATATGTAAGTCGTAGCGACCCTTTGTAGACGTTTATGCACCTAACAAGTGTACATTTGTGACCCCGGCCGACCAAATCGGTGATAAGTCGATCGGGATTTGAGATTTCGTGTGAGAGCCGTTCAAAGCCAAATTAGTAAATATGACTATCAGTCATTTTCCAGTTTGAAAAGAAATGCAATTTTCAGCATCTCCTTTAACACTACATGCGGTCCTATATTGAAACTTAGTAATAAAAAGTGTTTTTAATGCAATCTAGAATTAGCCCTATTGATCACCTGACATAGAATGACTGAAACAAAAGGACTTTGGTCGCTTTTCTACGGCGTAATTCGACTTGTCACTGCGGGGATACCCCTTTATTTTGGGTATCACCGGAAAGCACGTGACGTCTTGTTTCCCGCTTACACGTCCTTATCCATGGTCGATGGACAGAAATAGCTCAGATGTGACCAATAAGCAGCCACCTGTTTATGGCTTTTGCATGCTAATGAAATAATTCATGTGTCACGTGTCGTGCTCTATCAATTTCTATTTGATAATCGCCTGTGCACATGCGAAGTTCCGCAACTCAAATAAAAACAAGTAAGCCATTTTGCGAGTAGTCAATTTAGAAGTTCGTTGTTTTTTCTGGAGAGTGTTATCAAGAGTGTAGTTAAATTGTATCGGATACGATCGTGCGGTGGCTTAAAGCACCCATCGAAGACGATGATGCATCCGAACGGCTATGGGAAGAGCATACGCTGTCCAATGTCAACGAATCAAGCGACAGTGACACGGAGTCGGACAGCGAAGCGACCGAAGCGGCTTGATTGAATGTAAACAAACCTAAAAACAGTCGCTTTGAGGATGTCGTCTTGCTCCAACATAACGTATTCGGGTAAAGCCACCGCCCGTTCTATTGATGCGTCCATGTCAGTTGTGAGCATTTTGAACTCATCCACGTCGCCTTCGCTGCCTTCAGTATCACGGACGCTGTCGGACGCAGGAATGGCACCGCCTTCGTAGCCTCGTTCAATCAAACCAGATTCGATCAGTGTCATTGCATATTTTGCAAGCATAGCAACAATTAAGCGACTACTATGAATATATATTTTTAGTGCGCACATATGCCTATATTAAATAGTCACCTTTGCTGCTTAAATGTAGATTATCTGGTTATACTTTGTTTTGATTGTCATGTTTCGTAATAAACCAGTAATAATGATTTACTGATTCGATTACAGGTGCGGATGCAAGTTGAATGATGGTGAACCATATTGTTCCCAATTTTCGCTAGAGGAAATGGTGTCAAAGCGACTGGACATATGGAAATGACTTCACGGAAGTGTTTTGACAGATAGGTTCTGATATTGTAGAGGTGACGTAAAACATATAAAACATAATTATACAAGTATATTTCCCAAAATTAAGCATGACAGACTGATGCAACTTTTGTTCCCTTTTGTATAAATGCAGCCAGCGTGCAAAACATTACACTCCTAAATAATATGCTGGACCAGCAGACAAGACTGCTTTGGCTTTGCTAGTTACCAAGCCTAGACACCATCCAATAGCGGGTCTACTTGATATTATCCTCCGATAGTATTTAGGGTTCTTGAATTTCAACAGATTCCGACGTATTGTTTTTGATTAAAATGTGGGATGTACAATGTGTGATTGTACGTCTCATGTATCAAATAATTTTTTATTGTCTCTGCCAAGAAATATATTTGTCAGTATCTGCAGTCATCATGATATTTATTGGAGCGTATTCATCAGGATAGTTATCTAAACTATCTTTAACATCATTCAAAGACTAATGTGGCATTGTGAATGTTGATGTTGCTGTCAGTACAATGTCTTATCTGAATTGGGAACATAACTATTGTATTAGGTTCACATCTACAATAATAACTAATATTAATAAGTAATATTATTTCATGTTCACAGCATTATCAATTCAAGGTTGACGGGACTACTGAAATGGTATCAACCTATTCTGCAAACCGCTGCCTGGTATCAGGGGTACGAGCACTTCACGTTTCACTCGGCACACCCAGGGAAAGTGTTTGGTGCATTCAACACTTGACTCCACCGAGACAGTGTTCAATATGATGCCTTGCCAACTACTGCCCCTGTCGCTGTACGAGCACCCGGTATGGATGAATAGCGACAGTCGTACCTGATGACAGCATCCAAGAGTTTGTGTCAGATGTGCTGAAAAACCAACAACATCGGCAGTTGCAACCATGGCACCACAAGGGAAGAGCCATTGTGGACCAATTCCATCAAAGCGTGTCCACTAAAGAGCAAAGTATGTTCACAGACATGTTTAATTTTAGAAATGCTCAGAAGTCACATTTTACAAATATTTTGTATTCTTAGAATGTTGTAAACATGTAACTCTACTTTTTAAGAATGTAATTAGTGGTTATTACATACCATCAGTGTTAACAATGATCTATTTTGTATGGAGCTATTCAGTACCATAATTATAAACATTATTAATTATGTATAAGAATTGTCTTGTATTCTGGTGAAATAATTGTGTGTGTCGTATTATAATAACTTTTCAGATTTGCTCTTGATCCTTCTAATGTTACTGTGCTTTAATTATTGCAATATAATTCATTGTTGGTCATATATTCTATTCAGTAATGTTTTAAGAATTCCTCGGAAATCTCAATTTAAAATTTCTGTTTTTACCCCTACCTTATTCATTCGACGTAACTTTTCCAATGTTTGCAGCAGCATATGTTTAACTTCAGTGTGCAATTATACAATAATACACATACTGTGTACCAAATTTTAAAGTTATACACTCAATATTTCCATGCTTTCCATGTACATAAATAATGCAAAATGTTAACAGCCATTTTCATTATTTTTACTTCTAGACCTCTACCGTGTACACTGTGGTATAAATTTGACAATTTTTGAAGCAGAAGATTATTTCTTCTAGTGCGCAATTATACTATGACATTCATACTGTGTGCCAAATATGAATGCTACACACTCAATATTTCCATGCTTTATTTGTTCATAAAGAATGCAAAACTTGCTGCCATTTTCTCCATTTTTACTTTTAGACCCCAAAGGTGTACAGTGCAGCATAACTTTGCCAATTTTTGTAGCAGTAGACTTTTCTTTCTAGTGTGCAAATTAAACAGTTCTTTTCACATTCAGGCATATGCGGAATCACATTCAAACATAAAATGTGCCAAGTTGGAATGTTATACACTCAGTATTCCTTGCTTTCCATGTACATAACGAATGCAACATTTTAACAGCCGTTTTCTCCGGTTTTACTTTTTTACCCCCTATAATGTACAATGTGGCATAACGTCGCACATTTTGTAAAGCTGTCTCAACACCCTTTCCAAAAAATATTTTAAAAAAAACAGTAACAAAATTCCCTACTTATCATTGGTTTGGTCAGCTGGGGTCACATATATCAGCATAATATCAACACGTAGAAAAACACTGTCACGCACACACACACACACACACACACACACACACACACACACACACACACACACACACACACACACACACACACACACGCGGGTATTTCTTAATTAGCAATTTTGAGCGATCTTGAGATATTAATTGCTCCCAGTTGTTCTTCGGTTGACAGTGATTTTATATGTTTTGAAAAGACGCGGTAGAAGTGTTGTAAGTCGCGGGAGGACGTTATTTGAGACATGCCAGTGGTAACACGTTGTCACTTCTGTCATCGGTCCAACAAAGCGCCCTCTGTCGCATTGTAAGACAACTTACAAAAACAACAGGGTCCAGATCACTATTATAACTACGTTATACAACATCTCCCCTTTTTAGTAAGGTTATGAAATGTCCTTGTAAATTAGAGTCAAATGTTCATTCAAATTAAAGAGTTCTTTTCACATTCAGGCATATACGGAATCACATTCAAACATAAAATGTTCATTTCAATTAAAGAGTCTGTGCGCACTTAACACTCTTCTTTCTGGTCGGTTTCCTCGTTGCTCTGCCAGACTTCCTAGACACAGGTGGTTCTGGCACCGACTGTTCATCGTAATGTCCGATCACGGGAGGATGGTCATGGTCATCTACCTCGAGCATGCCATCTGGCTGGAGCGAAGTTAGCTGTGTTTCAGTCATGACATTTTGACCTTTGTTCGACGTGGGTTGGCATAGATTTGGTACACCCAACCTGCGGTTCATTCGCCGGTTACGTCGTACACGGCTTCTCGTTGTCTCGATAAGCACTGATCGAGGTTGCTGAAGATTTCGAACCACTTTGATCGGGGATCCATACTCGGTCTCCGGGTGCTATGGTTTCTCCTTCCACAACCCTGTGTCTGCGATTGTATGTCTGTGCCATCATGTCCCGATACTGTCTCTCCCTTTTTCGAACGATTTTGGAGTCCGGTACTTTCGGAATTAATTCGTCTGGATGGATTGGCACTCTGGTTTTCAACTTCCGTCCCATGTTCAGTTGTGCTGGAGAATATCCATTGTGAAGTGGAGTGTTCCTGTATGTTAGGAGAGCGAGATACTCATCATCACATTTATTCAGGATAGTTTTCATCGTTTGGACTGCGCGTTCGACTTCACCGTTTGACTGAGGATATTTCGGGAACGATGAGACATGCTCGAATCCCCAGGATGTCGAAAAGTCTTTGAATTCCTCTGAATCGAACTGTGGCCCATTGTCCGAAAAGAGAATATCCGGCATTCCCTGAAGATTGAACACTTTTTTCAGTTTGGACAGTTTCTCCAGTGTTAACATTTGTTGACACAATGCAGATTTCGACATCTCGTGAAAAGTAGTCAACAATCAGTAGGTATGTGTGTCCTTTGTGTGTGAAAAAGTCTGCACCTACTCTGGACCAAGGTCAGTGAGGGAATTATGTTCCCTTCATGGGCTCAATGCGATCTTTACGGTATTGTTCGCATATGGCACAGTTTTTGACCATCTTCTCGATATCTCGCGATATCCCCAGCCACCACACAGATGATGTTGCGTTCTCACGAGTTTTCGTGATTCCCTGGTGGCAGTCATGGAGATATCTAAGAATGTCAATTCTCAGACTAGGCGGCACGACTAGTTGTTGTCCACGCATCAAAAGACCTTCATTGACTGACAAGTTGCCTCTTTCCTGCCAGTATTTCACGATATTGTGTTCTTGCATTTTTCGCTTGTCTTCTGACCGTCCATTTCGGACGTAATGGAGGACGAGCTTTAGCACGTCGTCTTTGTTGAGTTTTCGGCTGATTTCTTCCAGTCTATGGTCAGATGCAGGTAGATGCAGCATAACCGCATTGACATAGTTGTCTACCTCGTGACGGAACTCCTCTGTCTGTTGGTCGCCAGTGTGGTTCGTGGGGGCACGTGACAGTGCATCAGCAGTGTACAGGTGTTTCCCTGGAACGTGGTCGTTGCTGAACGTACACCTCATCAGGCGCATCCTGAAACGTTGAATACGTACAGGAAGTTCGTGAAGAAGTTTCGTGGAGAGTAGAGGAACGAGTGGTTTATGGTCCGTCTCCACCTTGAATTTCATGCCGATGAGAAGGTCAGACCAGTGTTCGAGTGCCCATGTGGTTGCTAACGCCTCTTTTTCGATCAGTGCGTAACGACATTCGGTCTCGGTCATTGACCTGCTTGCAAATGCAACGGGTCGCATCTCCCTTGAAGACTCTCGGTGTAGTAACACAGCTCCAAGACCGAAACTGCTGGCGTCTGCCGAGATAACTGTTTCTTTCTCGGTGTCATACATGGCAAGTACTCTTTCAGATGCCAGTTCCGATTTCAGGTCTTTGAAGGCTTGCTGTTGTGTCTGGCCCCTTAACCATGCATTCTTCTTCTTTAACAGCTCTCTTAGCGGATGTGTTGTCTCTGCTAAGTTTTTTTGTTTGTGTTGCGCATGCATGTGGCTGCACCAAACAGGATGTGTGCATATTGTGTATTTTTTATCAGTTTTTAACGAGGATATCGTAGTGCAGTTAGTGCAGTTTGTTTAATGAAAGTGTCAGAACGATCCTGGACTAAGCAGTCTTACGTAGGGTGTTATGCCTTTTAATATTTTAGAGATGTTTATCCCTTGTTCACCTGTTCAGTGGATTGCACCTGTGTGTAACAACAACAAGAACATTGCTGGTGATCAAGCGTGACGTTGCACCTCAGGCATGACAGCGTACGCACGACAATTTGACAGTTGCGATCGGTTGAACAAGGCTGCCTGGAGAGCCGCGTGCAATGCAGGGGTGGCACTCCGTCGGCCCACCCACCGCGGCTGTCGTGGGATGTCCACACACTGCTACGCACACCAGTGAAACAAACGGGCAGCAACACCGCTAATTTGGCGAACATACAATTGAACACCAATGTACGGCCTGCCAAGTTGAGTCTGCTGAATGCGAGGTCAGTTTGTAACAAGGCTGACTTACTTGTCGACTACGTTGCCGACCATGACCTGGACATATTGTGCATCACTGAGACGTGGCTATCCAGCGAGAACACTGTAGCTGTTTCCGCCATCACGCCTTCCGGCCGTCACGCCTTCCGGCCGTCACGCCTTCCGGCCGTCACGCCTTGTGGCCGTCACGCCTTGTGGCCGTCACGCCTTGTGGCCGTCACGCCTTGTGGCCGTCACGCCTTGTGGCCGTCACGCCTTGTGGCCGTCACGCCTTGTGGCCGTCACGCCTTGTGGCCGTCACGCCTTGTGGCCGTCACGCCTTGCGGCTATCTCTTTGAGCACGTTGCTCGGAGTAACATTCGTGGCGGCGGTGTCGGCGTTCTTTTCAAATCATCATTCATTGTTGACCACTCCCAACTTTGGCCCGCTTCATCCTTCGAGTGTCTCGATCTACAACTACGCTGCCACAGAGTCTCCTGTACACTACGAAATCCGGTATCGTCATCATCGGCGATGTCAACGTGCGATACGGCGACAACAGCGATGCGCACGCACGAGCTCTTCACGACATTCTGTCAGACGCCAACATGAGACAGAACATCACCTACGCGACGCACGACCGGGGTAATGTGCTTGATCTCGTCATCACCGCCTCTTCTTCTTCCCCTGTTACACGGGTATCCCTCGACGATCTTGTCACCGATCACTTTGCCGTTCTTTGTGACCTCATCACGACCAAGCCACGTCCGCCACGCAAGAAAATAACGTACCGTCGGTATGCTGTGAAAGACAATTCCAACTTCACGAAAGATCTCTGTGAGGGTGATTTCATCACCCAGCCTGCATGTGACGTAGGCGGCCTGTACCATCAGTACTACACGGAGCTTTCCTGTCTGGTCGATCGTCACGCACCACTTGTGCAGCGTAATGTCACCGAACGACCTCGCACTCCATGGTGGTGTCAGGAACTCGACGAGTTGAAACGTCAGATGCGTCTTCTTTAACGCACATGGCGACGCAGCAGAACCGACGACCATCGCCTTTCTTATACTAAGCTGCGTAACCGATACTGCCGGACTCTGGCTTCCACGAAAGCTGCGTTTTACAGTAAAGAGATCGAGTCAGCCTCGAACAACAACCGAGCAATGTTTCGCATTGCCAACCACCTTCTCGGTCGTAAATGCATGAACCTTTTTCCCAATGACACTATTGGGCCTGACGCTGTTGCTGACCGTTTTGCTTATCACTTCGCCGACAAGATCACCTCGATCCGCAGCCAAATCCAGCGTCCTTCCGCTAATGTCGATAACGTGCAGCCGTGTACTGTTTCTTCGCCTCTGCTTGCGTTTCAACAGGCTTCGCTCGAAGAAATAACGACACTGATCGAAAATGGCAAGACAAAGTCGTCCATGATTGATCCACTGCCCATCGCTATTCTGAAGGCAAATACCTCAATCTTAGCGCCGATCCTCAGGAACGTCATCACCCTCTCTTACGAGTCTTCCACTGTTCCAGCACGCCTAAAGCACGCTGTCGTCACGCCTCTTCTGAAACGTTCCGGTCTTCCCGTTGACGACTACGCTAGCTATCGACCTATCTCGAACTATTATAAATAAATGCTTATGATAATATTCAAATGTTGTCGATGCTGTTTTTATTTATGGAATGTCCATATGTCATCGAAATGATAGTCATCAAAGACACTGTTCCATGTGGCCTGTTGAATATTAAGATTGTCTGTAAAATGTACGCGCATTCTTGTCAGACCGTGCCATATATGGACCAGGCCAACTGTGTTGATGTTACCCTTCACAGAGCGCGTTGAGCAGCGAAGACAGTGGGAGCAACAGAAACTAGTGTCATCTTCTGTGTATTATCGTGCACTGGCGTGCGAAGCCCAGCAAGGGCAATGAGTGCAGGTATTACAAAGGCTTGTTCTAATTGGTTCATTACATCATTTCAAATGGAATTCGATCGATTTTAAGATTCCGGTCTTCAACCCAGGGAGTTGCTGGATAGAAAGGCTGAAAGGTGGTGTCTGTTAATTCGCTCATAACATCATTCCAGATCTAGTTAGTTTTGTTGAGAAAAGCAACATGACGGCCACTCATGTGCTGAAAGGTTGTTGAATTTCGATAAAACGACTACATCTCAAGTTCAGCAGCCAGTTGTCATAACATCTTATCTAATATTGTTAATATCAGAACGCGACCAAACATGTGTTCTTCCAGTTTCTGCATGTTACCCGGTCAGCAATTAAACTGAAACATGGTAAATTCGACTAAATATGCACGCACTCCATTTGCTTGCTACGCTTTTAGCAACGTAGACATTTTGTCTGTTATATAACCAATACTAGCTAAGTTGCTTGGCTTTGCACAAGAAGCAATTGCAGACATGTTTTTGTAGTAATAGCATCATCTACTTAATAGCTACATTGTTACTATAATGTAACAAGTATTTTTTTAAAGCTGGGATATGAATAGCTACAGTGCTACTATAATGTAGCTAGAGGGTGTAGGTTATGCCAGACGCTTCTCCTACACGCTTTCTATCCATGAACACTTCATTGGGGGTGGGGTACAGACGAACTATAACAACTTGAAAAGTATTAACAGTTGCCCAATACATCAATCAATTTACAAATGTGTGTGCATAACCATTAGCATTATGATGATATAGAAAACAGAATAATTCTATCGGTGCAACTTCCGCTACAGCCTTTTTGAAACTAATCAGTGTTTCCCCTAATATATGACAAGCGAGGTCGGCCACCTCGCTGTTTTATTTTTCACGACCTCGTCCAATATACGTAAAAGATAACACATAAAAGCATTAACGCGTACACTTAATTCCATCGTGTTCCACAAGTTGTTGTGCGCAAACACTAACCTCAATGGAAAAGTTCGAACACACTTCAATTGCACCAGAATGCGCCATTTTAAAGCTTCCTTGTGTTACAAAAATAAGGGTGCTCGCCGTGTCCATCCCTGGTGGTCAACACATCACCTCACACGTCATCTTACCCAGGGGATCAGTAGGTAGGCAGAACGTAGTCTCGAAGGGGATCGCTGCTATTGAAACATACAGGTATTTCAAACCATCGCCCGTTCCATTCAATACATTTTTAATACAGCTGCTTTATACAATTCTGAGAAAATATTTCCGTATATATGTTAAGTATTCCATATTGATGATGCAATAAGTAATTTCTCAGTTAAGTCAAACAAAAGAAACATAGGCAATATTCGTGCCCACGACGTTGTTAAAGAGGATGCTATTGGAGTCTATTTTGCGAAGAGTAAACTAGTGTGCTAATAAAAGTAATAACACAACAAATGACATAATGTATGGTTCTCAATACTGTTTTATCATGTCCGAATTGATCATCTGAAGTTCGGTGTGTTTGATTTTGTTCTCTGCTGATGTACAGACAGCAGCGGCTAGCGCATCATGATCAGTTTCTAATGGAACTGTCAGGATCTGATGAAGCGAATCCGAGACAAATTGAAAGAGGCTGACTGGCCTGTAGGCATCTGTATTCGTAGATTTAACTTTAGGAGCACGCATATGACGTGATGTAAATGTCTTATGATAGAAACTACTCTTTTTAAATATTGATAGTCACCTAACTATTTTCAGTTATAACTGCACTGGCTTTGGGACAGGCAAGCCTGAATATGTGTCTGAACTAATCAATGCACATAATTTTGTTTTACTCCAGGAACACTGGTCAAGAGACTCACAATATCATAGGATTAAGACTATACCTGATAACAATGTGACTATTTTATCTCATGATATTTGTGGAATATATAACCACGTGTTTTTAAGTGGCAGAGGATATGGTGGATGCTCTATTTCATGGAAAATTTCCTTTAATGTATTGTGAACTCTAATAGAATATGTGCAGTTAATATAACTACACACAACATGTCATTATTACTTTTTAATGTGCATATGCCATGTGATATCAGATCTAATGATGATATGTAAAGCGATATTTTCAGTGAATTATTTAGTGTACGAAATATAACGAACTGTTCTAACTTCATCATTGGATGTGATCTGAACACTTCTGCTCAGCGTGTATCTTCAAATTTTACAAAACATAAATTACATAATGTGATATTGAATAAATTAATTAATTTTATGAAGTAGTCAGTAGTATATAGGAGTTTTTCAATCCTCACATTTGGGCAAGATTTTGGGTAAGCTTCTGATTGGTTGACATTTGAAATGGAGCGTTCTGATTGGTCGTGCGCTTATTGCCGCCAGGGGGCGCCACGGTATAATCCCCTATTATCGCTCAAAATGGCAAGATTTTGGGTAAGCATCTGATTGGTCGAGAGCAGTTTCACCACGAGAGGGCGCCACAGGGGTTCATTCTCATTGGTCGAGAGCAGTCACGTGACATATGACATCACAGCTATTTGCATAAATTAGCATAAATTACCAAAAATCGCACTCCTTTACGGTCATACTGTCACCAGGGGCGCCACAGGGACTCATTCTGATTGGTCGAGAGCCGTCACGTGATATATGACGCCTATATTTGCATAATTTAGCATATATTGCACCCTTTTGTGGTGAAACCGTCACCAGGGGGCGCTACCGGTCAATTGTGTCGCCGGTTTGTGACCTAGTTTCGACTGTTCTGATTGGTCGAAAGCCTTTTGTGGTGAAACCGTCACCAAGGGGCGCTACCGGTCAATTGTATCGACGGTTTGTGACCTAGTTTCGACTGTTCTGATTGGTTGAGAGCCGTCACGTTACCTATGACGTCACAGCTCGTTTGCATAAATTTTTATAAATTTGCATAATTTACACCGTTTTGTAGTGAAACCGTCACTAGGGGCGCCACGAGGTAATCCCCTATTATCGCCCCTGAGGCACTTTTTTCGGTAATGTTGTCGCCAGGGGCGCTACGTATCAAACGTGTCGACGGTTCTGATGGGTCGAGAGTCGTCACGTGATCTATGACGTCACAACTCTTCATTTGTATGTCACGTGACCTCTCTAGGGAGGCTACCATCTTGTTTTGCTGCCATCTTGTTTTGCCATGATACCGTTACCAGAGGGTGCTACGGTTCAAATGTATCGACGGTTCTGATGGGTCGAGAGCCGTCACGTGACCTACGACGTCACCGCTCTTCATTTCAGTGGCGAGCATTCTTATTGGTCGAGAGTCCTATAACATCACCTCATCAAGTGTGAATAGAATTGTCGGTTAGGTTTAGGGTTAATAACCCTAATTCTATCGTATGTAGTGAACTATAATACGAACCCTATAGGGTTAGTAACCCTAATGTAAGGTCAAAGGTCACCGATACTGATAAGATTGCCAGTTAGTGTTAGTAACCCTAATTCCCCTAATTCTGTCGTCTGTAGTGAACCCTAATACGAACCCTGTAGAGTTAGTAACTCTAATGAAAGTCAAAGATCAAAGATCACCGACCTTCTGTACTTATTCAATTGCCAGTTAGGGTTAGTAACCCTAATTCTGTCTGATGACAGTGGCGGTTCGGTTTACTACTGACGATTATGGCGCGCTTTTCGAGACGTGTCTGGGTACAGAACCGGTTTGAACCAGTTCAAACCGGTTTGAACCGGTTTCATGTAGTTTTTTTCTTCTTTTCTGGAACGTTCGAACGACGGGAAAAACGTAGCCGTGCATGTAAGCTATAGGACGCATATCACATCGATGCATTATACAGAGAACTTTTCGACGTATGTCGTTTCGCGTCGACACCTACATATCGCCTATAATGATACGAGTCTGCAAGAACACTGCGAGGTCAAAAGGTCAAAAGGTCAAGGTCAACAAAACAAACACCGTCGCTTTCTGGAACGTTTGAACGAAGTCATGGAATTTTCCATAAACACCACGAAGTTAAAATGTCAAAAGGTCAAGGTGAACCCAGTTTTCCCGCGAAATACGTCGGTTTGAACCGGTTTGAACCATATTTCCCGCGAAATGTGTCCAGACACATCGATCCGGTATGTTACATAGGCTTGTGCGCTTCCATTCGTCTTGTCTTTTTTGACATTGGTCAGCCACTGTTTCGCATTTCACCGAAATGTGAAATGTAAAATTTTTTAAATGTGAAACTCTGCGGGAAAAACCCAGAAAAAGTGCATCGTCAGCAAACTTTCAGGGTAAAATGTAGAAGGTATGGGTAACCTGTAGGAATTATGGGTAAACTCTAGGAGTTATGGGTAAACTGTAGGACGTATGGGTAAACTGTAACGCTGTTGGTGGACTTTGGCTTGTGTGCTCCCACTCGTCTTGTCTTTTTTGACACTGGTCAGTCGCTGTTGGTGGACTTTGGTTTGTGCGCTCCCACTCGTCTTGTCTTTTTTGACATTGGTCAAGCGCTGTTGGCAGACTTTGACTTGTGCGCTCCCACTCGTCTTGTCTTTTTTGACATTGGTCAGGCGCTGTTGGTGAACTTTGGCTTGTGCGCTCCCACTCACATTGGTAAGTCGCTGTTGGTGGACTTTGGCTTGTGCGATTCCACTCGTCTTGTCTTTTTCACACTGGTCAGCCGCTGTTGGTGAACTTTGGCTTGTGCGCTCCCACTCGTCTTTTCTTTTTGACACTGGTCAGTTACTATTGGTGGACTTTGACTTGTGCGCTTCCAATCGTCTTGTCTTTTTTGATATTGGTCAGTCACTGTTGTTGAATTTTGGCTTGTGCGCTCCCACTCGTCTGGTCTTTTTGACACTGGTCAGCCTCTGTTGGTGAACTTTGACTTGTGCTTTGTGATGATACGATCGTCAGGCGCTTTTTTTTTTTTTTTGACATTGGTCAGTCGCTGTTGGTGGACTTTGGCATGTGCGTTTCCACTCGTCTTGTCTTTTTTGACATTGGTCCGACGCTGTTGGCGGACATTGGCTTGTACGCTCTCACTCGTCTTGTCTTTTTTTTACATTGGTCAGTCGCTTTTGATGGACTTTGGCTTGTGCGCTCCCACTCGTCTTGTCTTTATCACACTGGGCAGTCGCTGTTGGTGGACTTTGGCTTGTGCACTTCCACTCGTCTTGTCTTTTTTGACACTGATCAGTCGCTCTTGGTGGACTTTGGCTTGTGCGCTTCCATCCTTCTTGTCTTTTTTGACATTGGTCAGGCGCTGTTGGCGGACTTTGACTTGTGCGCTTCCACTCGTCTAGTGTTTTTGACACTGGTCAGTCGCTGTAGGTGGACTTTGGCGTGTGCACTTCCACTCGTCTTGTCTTTTTGACACTGTCAGTCGCTGTTGGTGGACTTTGACTTGTGCGCGCCCACTCGTCTTGTCTTTTTCACACTGGTCAGTCACTGTTGGTGGACTTTGGCATGTGCGCTTCCACTCGTCTTGTCTTTTTTGACATTGGTTTTTATAGTTTCAAGGACCTACAACTTTATGTATTGTAGGTCCAAGGACCTACAACTTTATGTATTATAGGTCCAAAGACCTGCTACTTTATGTATTATAGATCCAAAGACCTGCTACTATATGTATTATTATTCCAAAAAACCTACATATTTTTGTATTGTAGGTCCAAAGACATGCTACTTTATGTATTGAAGGTCCAAATACCTGCTACTTTATATATTATAGGTCCAAGGACCTACAACTTTATGTATTGTAGGTCCAAATACCTACAACTTTATGTATTGTAGGTCCAAGGACCTACAACTTTATGTACTGCAGGTCCAAAGACCTGATACTTCAGGTTTTTTGTAGGTTCAAGGACCTACAACTTTATGTATTGTAGGTCCAAAAACAAGACATTGTCATACAAAACTTAAAGAAAACAAGATATTGTCATACAAAACAAGACACTGTTGGTGACAACTTGAAGAAAACAAGATAATGTTGGTGACAACTTGAAGAAAACAAGACACTGTTGGTGACAACTTGAAGAAAACAAGACATTGTCATACAAAACTTGAAGAAAACAAGACATTGTTGGTGACAACTTGAAGAAAACAAGACACCGTTGGTGGCAACTTGAAGAGAACAAGACATTGTCATACAAAACTTGAAGAAAACAAGATATTGTCATACACAACTTGAAGAAAACAAGACACTGTTGGTGACAACTTGAAGAAAACAAGATACTGTTGGTGACAACTTGAAGAAAACAAGACACTGTTGGTGACAACTTGAAGAAAACAAGACATTGTCATACAAAACTTGAAGAAAACAAGACATTGTTGGTGACAACTTGAAGAAAACAAGACACCGTTGGTGGCAACTTGAAGAGAACAAGACATTGTCATACACAACTTAAAGAAAACAAGACTCTGTTGGTGGCAACTTGAAGAAAACAAGACACTGTTAGTGACAACTTGAAGAAAACAAGACACTGTTGGTGACAACTTGAAGAAAACAAGACACTGTAACACAAAATTTGAAGAAAACAAGACATTGTCATACACAACTTGAAGAAAACAAGACATTGTTGGTGACAACTTGAAGAAAACAAGACACTGTTGGTGACAACTTGAAGAAAACAAGACATTGTCATACACAACTTGAAGAAAACAAGACACTGTTGGTGACAACTTGATGAAAACAAGACACTGTTAATGACAACTTGAAGGAAACAAGACACTGTTGGTGACAACTTGAAGAAAACAAGACACTGTCACACAAAATTTGAAGAAAACAAGACATTGTCATACACAACTTGAAGAAAACAAGGCACTGTTCGTGACAACTTGAAGAAAACAAAACACTGTTGGTGACAACTTGAAGAAAACTAGACACTGTTGGTGACAACTTGAATAAAACAAGACACTGTTGGAAACAACTTGAAAAAAACAAGACACTGTCACACCAAATTTGAAGAAAACAAGATATTGTCATACACAACCTGAAGAAAGCAAGACATTGTCATGTCTTGTCTTTTTTGACATTGGTCAGGCGCTGTTGGCGGACTTTGACTTGCGCGCTCCCACTCGTCTTGTCTTTTTTTACACTGGTCAGTCGGTGTTGGCGGACTTTGGCTTGTGCGCTCCCACTCGTCTTGTCTTTTTTGACATTGGTCAGTCGTTGTTGGTGGACTTTGGCTTGTGTGCTCCCACTCGTCTTGTCTTTTTGACACTGGTCAGTCGCTGTTGGTGGACTTTGGCTTGTGCGCTTCCACTCGTCTTGTCTTTATTTGACATTGGTCAGTCGCTGTTGGTGGACTTTGGCTTGTGCGCTCCCACTCGTCTTTCCTTTTTGACACTGGTCAGTTACTGTTGGTGGACTTTGACTTGTGCGCTTCCAATCGTCTTGTCTTTTTTGACATTGGTCAGTCACTGTTGGTGAATTTTGGCTTGTGCGCTCCCACTCGTCTGGTCTTTTTGACGCTGGTCAGCCTCTGTTGGTGAACTTTGACTTGTGCTTTGTGATGATACGATCGTCAGGCGCTGTTGGTGGACTTTGACTTGTGCGCTCCCACTCGTCTTGCCTTTTTTTGACATTGGTCAGTCGCTGTTGGTGGACTTTGACTTGTGCGCTCCCTCTCGTCTTGTCTTTTTTGACATTGGTCAGTCGCTATTAGTGGAGTTTGGCTTGTGTGCTCCCACTCGTTTTATCTTTTTTGACATTGATCAGTCGCTGTTGGTGGACTTTGGCTTGTGCGCTTCCACTCGTCTGGTCTTTTTGACACTGGTCAGCCTCTGTTGGTGAACTTTGACTTGTGCTTTGTGATGATACGATCGTCAGGCGCTGTTGGTGGACTTTGGCTTGTGTGCTCCCACTCGTTTAATCTTTTTTGACATTGATCAGTCGCTGTTGGTGGACTTTGGCTTGTGCGCTTCCACTCGTCTTGTCTTTTTTGATATTGGTTACACATTTTTGCAGGCTATCTAGGGTTATTCAACCGACAACAGGTTGGGGTTACACCTTTTTTCGTACCGTCGCCGCTAAGAAGCTGGTAGGATTGTACAAACAGCACTGTTTCGATGCAGTCTATCTAGGCTTTTTCCGTACCGCCGCCGCCACTGCTGCCGCCAAGGCGACGGTAGTGGCGGCGGCGGTACGGAAGAAGCCTAACCCCAACCTGTTGTCGGTTGTATTACCCTAGATTGCCTGTAAAAAGGTGTAACCCCAACCTGTTGTCGGTTGAATAACCCTAGATAGCCTGCAAAAATGTGTAACCAATATCAAAAAAGACAAGACGAGTGTTTTCTTCAAGTTGTCATTGACAGTGTCTTGGTTTCTTCAAGTTGTGTATGACAATGTCTTGTTTTCTTCAAGTTGCCACCAACAGTGTCTTGTTTTCTTCAAGTTGTCACCAACAATGTCTTGTTTTCTTCAAGTTTTGTATGACAATGTCTTGTTTTCTTCAAGTTGTAACCAACAGTGTCTTGTTTTCTTCAAGTTGTCGCCAACAGTGTCTTGTTTTCTTCAAGTTGTCACCAACAGTGCCTTGTTTTCTTCAAGTTGTGTATGACAATGTCTTGTTTTCTTCAAATTGTGTGTAACAGTGTCTTGTTTTCTTCAAGTTGTCACCAACAGTGTCTTGTTTTCTTCAAGTTGTCATTGACAGTGTCTTGTTTTCATCAAGTTGTCACCAACAGTGTCTTGTTTTCTTCAAGTTGTGTATGACAATGTCTTGTTTTCTTCAAGTTGTCACCAACAGTGTCTTGTTTTCTTCAAGATGTCACCAACGATGTCTTGTTTTCTTCAAGTTGTGTATGACATTGTCTTGTTTTCTTCAAATGTTGTGTTACAGTGTCTTGTTTTCTTCAAGTTGTCACTAACAGTGTCTTGTTTTCTTCAAGTTGCCACCAACAGAGTCTTGTTTTCTTCAAGTTGTCACCAACAGTGTCTTGTTTTCTTCAAGTTGTCACCAACAGTGTCTTGTTTTCTTTAAGTTGTCGCCAACAGTGTCTTGTTTTCTTCAAGTTGTCACCAACAGTGTCTTGTTTTCATCAAGTTGTCACCATCAATGTCTTGTTTCCTTCAAGTTTGTATGACAATGTCTTGTTTTCTTCCAATTTTGTTGCGATAGTGTCTTGTTTCCTTCAAGTTTTTACCAACATTATCTTGTTTTCTTCAAGTTGTCACCAACAGTGTCTTGTTTTCTTCAAGTTGTCACCAACATTATCTTGTTTTCTTCAAGTTGTCACCAACAGTGTCTTGTTTTGTATGACAATATCTTGTTTTCTTTAAGTTTTGTATGACAATGTCTTGTTTTTGGACCTACAATACATAAAGTTGTAGGTCCTTGAACCTACAAAAAACCTGAAGTATCAGGTCTTTGGACCTGCAGTACATAAAGTTGTAGGTCCTTGGACCTACAATACATAAAGTTGTAGGTATTTGGACCTACAATACATAAAGTTGTAGGTCCTTGGACCTATAATATATAAAGTAGCAGGTATTTGGACCTTCAATACATAAAGTAGCAGGTCTTTGGACCTACAATACAAAAATATGTAGGTTTTTTGGAACAATAATACATATAGTAGCAGGTCTTTGGATCTATAATACATAAAGTAGCAGGTCTTTGGACCTACAATACATAAAGTTGTAGGTCCTTGAACCTACAAAAACCAATGTCAAAAAAGACAATACGAGTGGAAGCGCACATGCCAAAGTCCACCAACAGTGACTGACCAGTGTGAAAAAGACAAGACGAGTGGGAGCGCACAAGTCAAAGTCCACCAACAGCGACTGACAGTGTCAAAAAGACAAGACGAGTGGAAGTGCACAAGCCAATGTCCACCGACAGCGACTGACCAGTGTCAAAAACACTAGACGAGTGGAAGGGCAAAAGTCAAAGTCCGCCAACAGCGCCTGACCAATGTCAAAAAAGACAAGAAGGATGGAAGCGCACAAGCCAAAGTCCACCAACAGCGACTGATCAGTGTCAAAAAGACAAGACGAGTGGAAGTGCACAAGCCAAAGTCCACCAACAGCGACTGCCCAGTGTGAAAAAGACAAGACGAGTGGGAGCGCACAAGCCAAAGTCCACCAAAAGCGACTGACCAATGTCAAAAAAGACAAGACGAGTGGGAGCGTACAAGCCAAAGTCCGCCAACAGCGACGGACCAAGGTCAAAAAAGACAAGACGAGTGGAAACGCACAAGCCAAAGTCCACCAACAGCGACTGACCAAAGTCAAAAAAACAAAAAAAAACAAGACCAGTGGGAGCGCACAAGCCAAAGTTCACCAACAGCGGCTGACCAGTGTGAAAAAGACAAGACGAGTGGAAACGCACAAGCCAAAGTCCACCAACAGCGACTTACCAATGTGAGTGGGAGCGCACTTTTTTTTGGTTTTTCCCGCAGAGTTTCACATTTAAAAAATTTCACATTTCACATTTCGGTGAAATGCTAAACAGTGGCTGTGTTTGTTTTGTTGACCTTGACCTTTTGACCTTTTGACCTCGCAGTGTTCTTGCAGACTCGTATCATTATAGGCGATATGTAGGTGTCGACGAGAAACGACATACGTCGAAAAGTCTGTATAATGCAACGATGCGATATGCGTCGTATATCTTACATGCACGGCTACGTTTTTCCCGCTGCATGCACGAACATTCGTCCACTAGGTTTCAGTCTGCTAGCAGGGTGAAAATGCGGGATAGTGTTTCATTTCGTGAGCATGGAAAATTCCATAACGTCGTTCGAACGTTCCAGAAAAGAAGAAAAAAAACTACATGAAACCGGTTCAAACCGGTTTGAACCGGTTCAAACCGGTTCTGTACCCAGACACGTCTCGAAAAGCGCGCCATAATCGTCAGTAGTAAACCGAACCGCCACTGTCATCAGACAGAATTAGGGTTACTAACCCTAACTGGCAATTAAATAAGTACAGAAGGTCGGTGATCTTTGATCTTTGACTTTCATTAGGGTTACTCACCCTACAGGGTTCGTATTAGGGTTCACTACAGACGACAGAATTAGGGGAATTAGGATTACTAACACTAACTGGCAATCGTATCAGTACAACAGGTCGGTGACCTTTGACCTTACATTAGGGTTACTAACCCTATAGGTTTCGTATTATAGTTCACTACAGACGATAGAATTAGGGTTACTAACCCTAACCGACAATTCTATTCACACTTTATGAGGTGACGTCATAGGACTCTCGACCAATAAGAACGCTCGCCACTGAAATGAAGAGCTGTGACGTCGTAGGTCACGTGACGGCTCTCGACCCATCAGATCCGTCGATACATTTGACCCGTAGCACCCTCTGGTGACGGTATCATGGCAAAACAAGATGGCAGCAAAACAAGATGGCAGCAAAACAAGATGGCAGCCTCCCTAGAGAGGTCACGTGACATACAAATGAAGAGCTGTGACGTCATAGGTCACGTGACGGCTCTCGACCCATCAGAACCGTCGACACGTTTGATACGTAGCGCCCCTGGCGACAACATTACCGCAAAACAGTGCCTCGGAGGCGATAATAGGGGATTACATCGTGGCGCCCCCTGGCGACGGTTTCACTACGGTGTAAATTATGCAAATTTATGTAAATTTATGCAAATGAGCTGTGACGTGACGTGACGGCTCTCGATCAATCAGAACAGTCGAAACTAGGTCACAAACCGTCGATACAATTGACCGGTAGCGCCCCTTGGTGACGGTTTCACCACAAAAGGCTCTCGACCAATCAGAACAGTCGAAACTAGGTCACAAACCGTCGACACAATTGACCGGTAGCGCCCCCTGGTGACGGTTTCACCACAAAAGGGTGCAATATATGCTAATTTATGCAAATATAGGCGTCATAGATCACGTGACTGCTCTCGACCAATGAGAATGAACCCCTGTGGCGCCCTCTGGTGGTGAAACTGCTCTCGACCAATCAGATGCTTACCCAAAATCTTGCCATTTAGAGCAATAATAGGGGATTATACCGTGGCGCCCCCTGGCGGCAATAAGCGCACGACCATTCAGATCGCTCCATTTCTAATGTCAACCAATCAGAAGCTTACCCAAAATCTTGCCCAAATTTGAGGATTGAAAAACTCCTATATACTACTGTAGTCGATACAAATTGACCATGTCAGAATTGATCTGCTGAAGTTTGGCGTGTTTGTTGTTTATGTACGTATGTACAGACGGCGGCCAGCACATTATGATCCGTTACCAGTGGGACTGCCTGGTTCTGATCAAGTGAATCGGATACAAAATTATGGAGGCTGGCTATAAAGTGTGGATGGACGTGGATCATACCAATGAGTGAAATTAGATTGTTTGTTTGGAAAGCCCTTCAGATGTTTTTTTCTAAACGTTCTTAACTCTCGCATATATACTTACATGTGAAATTTTATCTCAACGAAGCGACATATACTTCCTACATAAAAAACTCAGAATGCATTCGCTAGATAAAACGTCCCCTGTCAGTGCGACGTTGTTCCAATGAACATATAGATCTACAGTGTGTGTGACGATAAATTTAGTAACATTTTAAAGTTTCGTTTTACCACCACGTTATATTTACTATTGACACATTAATAACAAACCAAAGTGTTTCTTTTGCAAGATACACCTAACCAGTCCGAATTCTTAAATAGCTGTTTATTTTTAGTGATTATATTACAACGCCTTAAAAAACCTTGTAGCAATGGCCTTACAAAACCTTGTAGCAATGGCATACTGCGGTAATTCTTCTTTAGTAGATTGTATTGTTTTCCGGACGTGTGCGCACCAGGAATTATAGCAAGGGTTACGTTGATGTTCATTACATAAACGCAGATAAAACAAATAGAGCGAGAAGATATTTAGCGGCAAGATTGTATAAAAACAAAGTGCAGAATGCGTACGGGTGTTTTCTGAACGATAATGGGGATTCCCAAACATGCGTTGACATTTTAAACATAATTACCTCTCAAGAAACTTAGTGTTCGCTATGTATATTTCAACTGCATCCCGCAGTCTTCTTCAGCAGACTGAAGTTACGGATGTGTCACATGACCGATGTCATGTGACACAAGCTGGAGTAACAAGTAGCAAGGATAACATCCCGGTTTACCACAAACCTATCAACACCTTGATGTCACTGTTGGTACACCCAAAAGACAGAACAGCAAAGGCAGCAAAGTGTGGGGTAGTATATGGCATATAATGCCCATAGTGTGACCAACACTATATAGGCGAAACAACCAGAACACTTGGCACATGAATTAAAGAACACCTATCTTGTCGCCAACCCCTATCAGCTATAAGTGAACACAAACTGAACACAGGCCATCAGTGCTCTATGAAGGACTATTGTCTTGTTTTCTAGACAACGAGTAGAACTGGCACAGGAGGAAAATAAAGGAGGCTATTAACATCCACAGTTCCACGCTGAACCGAGACGTTGGTCAGGAACTCCCATCAGTCCTACTCCAGCTTGTGTCACATGATATTGGTCATGTGACACATCAGTAACTTCAGTCTGCTGAAGAAGACTGCGGGATGCAGTTGAAATATACAGAGCGAACACTAAGTTTCTTGAGAGGTATTTATGTTTAATATTAATAACCAAGAAACCGGATTATCTATCCATACAAGGAAGCGTTGACATGTTTTAACATTAATACTGAGAAAATAAGTCTTACTTAATACTGAGAAAATAAGTCTTACATTAACCAATACATAATGGGAGATACACGTACAGTAAATACGGTGGTGTAGAGACATGGGTGGGCAGGAGGCCGAATTAATACTGAGAAAATTTAGTAATGGGACGAGTTGATGATGAAATGAAGTGATAAAATGTAGATCAGGTTATGTTCTACTATTTTCGTACAGTCGAGAGAACACGGGTTCGAATTCGCTTGCTGCCGTTTCGAAGCCGCACACACGAGTAACTGGCAGTAGTGAATATATGAACAAATACTTATGACGTAGCAATTTCGGGGTAACTGAATGCTTCTCAGATATGTTGAGTTGGTGTTGGTCTGAACACATCTGCCAGGGGGTGAAATGTAAAGCGATTGAGCAGTCCTACGGTCTTCATACCGCGCAGTATTTGTCATTCATCGGCATTCATTTATTCTTCTCTTTTTGTCAATTTAACCTCGCTTATTTTCTGAATACATTCTCTGAGTGTGTATCTCTTCAATCCATCCATCACAATATTCTTCCTTTTCAGTTGTATTGTTATTTCTATTTTTATTCTCTTATTTTTACGTTCCTTATTCTTTCACCTCTTCTCGATGTAATTATTATCCTGACGCAGTTGTTCTCTGCTACATGTAGCTTCTCCTTCATGCAAGTCAATCAATCATTATTTTATTTCAGGCAAAAAAAGTACTTGCAATATGCATCATGTCCACAGTAACAGGAACATAAAATAAAAAAATATATATTTTTACAAAAGTGTAAAAATTGCACTTATCCACTTCATGCGCAGTACAGAAGTGTTGTATGCATCGCTGGATACAATACTCGGAACAATTCTGTAGATATAATAATAAAAATAATTAACTTTTGTGGCGCCTTTATCCTCAGGAACCTGATACTAGAGGCGCAACAAAACACAATCATTAAGCATAATTTTGAACAGGGAAGCGCAAAAGTCACTGTTAGAACGAGGGATAACAGAAGATGTATAGTGGAAATGCAATTTGGAATAAATATGTATTGAGTTTTTTCGGAAAATAACTATAGTTTTAGATGTTTTCAAAGTGATGGGGAAATCATTCCAGACCCTAGGCGCAGCGACAGAGAAAGCACGTTTGACCAAGTTATGTTTTGTTTTAGAAGTTGTTGTGAAATTGATGATATGCTGCGTACAAGACTGTACATACTTTCTCTAAATCTAGTATTACAACAGTGAGTGCCGAACTAACAAACATAAGACTAGCAATACATCTCATACATAGGCTGTGCATAATTATGAACGTGTTCCCAACCCATATAAGCAAACATGTACTACACATACCTCCAACAATGTCTACCCTATATATTGCCTTCCACCCTGTTGCTGCCGCTCCTGGTAGCACTCTCTTTGCTGAGACCTCCGTCCGTACATACAATTCTCACCAAGTACAAGACACTATCAACTTCCTTGGTCATATTATCCTCGATACGCATATGTTAATCCACATCGTGTTGTCCTAACCTCCTTGATATATGGTGACCTAACCTCCTTGGTATCTGTTGTCCTAATCTCCTTGATATTTGTTGTCCTAACCTTCTTGCTGTCTACAACCATTGCTAGGCCTTTCGCATACACTCTTCCTCAGCCTCAAATCCCCAGTACTTCATGTCCTCACGCATTTCCCCTTATCATGGGCATCACCAAAATATGAAATGTAATCTGCCGCTGCTGTCACCATCCACATGATAATTTCAAACGTTAGTTCCCTTGACATTTTAAAAACCCCAGTTGTATGCTAATATATGAAACATACCGTTTTGTACCGCATTGCCCAGGAAAGCAGCTATGCCTCCTTAAAATAAATAGATTCTCCATGGTTGAAACAAAACAAAGCGGCCTATGGTCTACATGACCACGGTGATATCCAAGATGGAGTATGTTTCACATGCCTAGATGACAGCCTCTGAAACATCGATATGCAGGCTTGAAGCCATCCCGAGGAGAGCTGTCAAAAGCATAACTATGCCAGAGGTATCTCTGAGCAGGAATGACATGCAACCACTAGCACAAATTGGTGCACTCACCTTGTTCCACAGGGTCTACCTTGGAGAAGCACCAACTCTACTCGATAGCATGATATCTCCTCCTCCAGTAGTGTTGAAAGCCACCAGGCATCAAAATCTCACCACACAGCTGCTGTGGCAATTCCATCATCAAAATGCTTTCATACCGTCCGCATCCCGCCACTGGAATTAAAATCCCAGATATACATCGCAAACCAAAAACATGTCAGGAAGACCTGTACAGTATCCCCGAATGCTGTCGGAAATCTTACTCCTATTGTCGCCACCACTGTCCTTCCTGGCAGCCGGTTCGACACTTAACGCGGTATTTAAAGCAGTTGAAGACTCGAGCGTGGTGCTTGTTGTAGCTTCACAAAAGTACAAAGAGAGTAACAACTGTAATGCAGGTTGGTGCTTGTGTGGGTGTGCGTGTGCGTATGTGCGTGCGTGCGTGCGTGCGTGCGTGCGTGCGTGCGTGCGTGCGTGCGTGCGTGCGTGCGTGCGTGCGTGTAATAATTTACTTGTATTCTATGACCTTCGTCGAGTTGCCTTATCTCCAAGCATATACTCGGCGCACTGCGAACTCCCGGCTCTGGAAAGGCATGTTGCTTTAAGCTCATCTAATATGTTGGAAGACAAGTACCAAACAAAGACTATGTGTACTATAAGACCAGCCCGTAAAATGTCATTAGTGCAGCGTACAAATGCCATATCAAAAAGACTGTTGCTAGACAGGAATGAACAGCAAAGAAAATCAACTGTGCTTTAACGTAGTGTTTTTGTTGTTGTTTGGTAAACAAAGGCATAATATGCACATACCCTGCCACGAGTCACCATTCCACTGATTGTGGAAGCGGACTACAAACCAGTCGGCTGGGACAATCGAAGATTTATGGTGAAAATGCAATTTGGAATAAATATGTATTGAGAGTTTCTTTCGGAAGATAGCTATAATTTCAAATGTTTTAAAAGTGATGGGGGTTCATTTCAGACCATAGGCGCAACGACAGAGAAAGCACCTTTGTCCAAGTTAAGTTTTGTTTTAGGCACAAGAACTTGTTGTGGAATTGATGATCTGAGCTGCCTTGGGATATTTGAAAGATGCAGAAGATTAGCCAAGTAGGGTGGTTGTTGTGTAGAGAGAGCACGGTATGTAAGAGTGGACAGCTTAAAAATAATCTGATAAGTAACAGGAAGCCAGTATAACTGTTTATGTAGTGGTAGTTATAGTAAAAACTGAGGCGCCCCGAGTACCACACCTGCCAGACAATGTTGTATTCGTTGGAGTTCAGCGAAGTCTCTTTTAGCAATGTTATTTAGTAGTGACTAAATATTAAATGCAATAGTCAAGACGGCCACTAATTAGTGCCGTTCATATTGTTTAGGAGGTCACGTTTATGATAGAAACAGGATTTACATACTTGAGAAATATGCCGGTGAAAGTCGAAGTCACTATCAAACAAGCTCACACAATGTATATTTAGGTTGGATCAAAAGATCAGAATTGGCAAGATCATCATGAAGGATATGTGTGTTAATGTTACTTATTGATCGAAATGTGATAATTTTGTCTAGGTCTTGACCCGATTTGTAACCATACACCAATAATGACACAATGGTGATCTGATAAACCATCAGTAGAAAATATTGCATTGATGTTAATGCAAGAAGATCTAGTAATAAACACGTTAAGCCAATGACCATGAACATGTGTAGAAAATGAAACGTGTTGATGTAATGCATATGTTTGAAGGACATCCATAAATGATTTAGTATTTAGACTTGGTAAATCAAGGTGAGTATTGAAGTCTCCAAACATGTAAAGGTGTTTTTGAATTGTAAGATGGTTTCACGAAAATTTGGAAATAAGTAAAAAGGAATTTATGCTTGCAGAAGGATGGTAGATGCATATAACATTAGCAGATATGGATGGATGTTTCATAAGAATACATGTTTCCTCAAAACGTTGATATTGAGATGTATGAATAATTTATATTTTATATGTTTCAGGTACAAGAAATGAGACTCCACCACCCATAACTTAACGGCTGTGGTGATGGTATAGGCAAAAGCCATATGGATAAATGTCAGCGAGACAGACTGATGTATACATGCTGACAGCCAAAAACAAAAATATATATATATATGTGTTTAGATAACATCAAATCAGAAAGAGCAGCATATTTATAACGGACAGACTGTAGATACGCCATATAACCAATAGCGTATCAGGCATCACGGAAAGAAGGGATCATGACGTGTGAAATGCCTGTGATATTTATCCTTGTAAGACCACTTCCATTTTAAACTTGATGACAATACGGTCGTGTCCCAATATAATTAAACCTATGTATTTGATTTTCTGAACGTTCTGTTCTAAGGGATTAGCGATGTACGCACAATACTGCCTTGGTGACTTAGCTTCCACTCCCTGTTATCACCAGCTGTCTTCCTCCATTATATATCCAATCCGTCTGTCATATATATGTGAGCAGTTTTCCCATCATTTCCGACCCGTGCTTGTCATCATACCTTTTGCGACATAATAACCACTCAGCGATGTTCCCCTATCTGACCTCCTGGTACCGTTTGTTTTCTTGCACTTGCACTGACGCAAGTACACGACTTTACTGTCAGTCATCATATACCATGGAAGAAGTACGGATGTTCGTAGCTACGGGTTAAAGATCACCGAGAGGGTTTTTAAAGTACACACAGTGCGACAAGTTGGTGGTGTGTTTACAAAGGGTGACATAGGGCTTGGGCAGAACAAATCAGTCATATTTAATTTCTCCCATATGTCATATATCATACATCAATATAGTTGCCACGTATTTCTTAAGTGGATAATTATTTTGGTTCGGCGACGATAAGGACTCTTACTGGTGAACGTTGTTAAATGCATTAATCAAATGGGGATGCGACTCAGAAAAATCGAACTGTTCCACGGGTCATAACATTATTCAATTTCTAAAACAGCATGCAGAATATGTGTCAACGTGAAACGTGTGTCTATCATATGTGATATTTTCAATTCTGCCGGTCACAAGATGAGGTCCTTCATCACGCCACCATATATGCAAAGTAGGCTCTTTGAATCAAGGCATAACCTGTTTTTACTAATATACAATTTCAACAGGCAAACGGTTAAATGTCCTTCGTATGTTAATTCCATAACCGTATTTGTTGAAATTTCATGTTTAAAGCATATTCTCAATGTCTTGCTTCATAGAAATATTATTTCAATTGTGTGTGGATTGGTAAAAGTGATTGTGAGGGATTTGGAATAGGGGCGCCTAAACTTTGCATATACGTGGTTTCATATTTCCAGATATCCCTAGCATATTCGTCTGGGGACGCAACATATCTATTAGTTTTCTTGAGTAAGGATTGCTCTAACGAGCTATCTGGCGGGTGAAGGGATTTAAGATTTAACAAGATTTAACAAGATTGCCATCTCGAACAACAAGTTCCAGATGTCAAATGAACAAGGAAGCCATTGGCTTATCGATAGTCCAACAATGTTCTTATCTATATGTAGCCCGCCCTTATCACATATCTGTCAATTCCATTTTTAAACATATTCACACTACTAGCATTAACACAATCATTTTACAGTTTGTTCCATTCATTTGTCACCCTCTGTGAGAAAGAGTACTTTCTCGTGTCCAACCTACACTGCTCCTTAACTAATGCTGCTTTGTGTCCTCTGGTTCTACTGCCTTCTTTAAGTTTGAAGAACATATTCCTATCAACATCCTCATAACCGTTCACTATTTTAAACACTTCTATATGGTCTCCTCTTAGTCTATTGGTCTCTAGTGTTGTCAAATCACATTGCAATAAGCGACTTTCGTAACTAAGGTCTCTCAGTTTTGGAATCATTTGTGTTGCTCTTCGTTGTATTCTTTCTAGCTTGTCTATGTTTTTTTTACGATATGGACTCCATGCTTGAATACAATATTCCAAATGTGGTCTAACCGTTGCTTTGTACAAGGATACAATTAGATGTTTCTCCTTATACGTGATAGTTTTCCTAATTAGCCTTAGAGTTTTATTTCCTTTCGACGCAGCAATCCCACATTGCTCTGAAACGTTCATGTCAGCACTAAATGTTACTCCTAAGTCCTTTTCTTGTATGGTTCTACCTAGTACAGCATTCCCCATTTTATATTCCTCGTCCATATTTCCATGTCCTTTGTGTATACATTTACACTTCCCAAAATTTAATAACATTTGCCATTTCTCTGAACATTTAACTAATTTATCTAGATCATCCTGTAAATTTTTTTATCAGTATCATTAGTAAACTTTCTGAATACTTTTGTGCCATCTGCAAATTTTAGTACTTTGCTAGATATGTCATCCTCCAAATCATTTATATATATATATATATATATTTATATATATATATACGGTGGGGTGGTCACATGTTTGTGGGTGACCTTGTGGCGAAATGGCCCCACCTGTTTGTAATTAAATTTGTGTATTGGTGGTGGAATGTCTGTATTCTTTGCATTACATGTTCATGACGACTTCTTGATGTATATATGTTATCGTCATGCCTGTAGGAATGTGGGCTCTGAGAAACTTGCCGGACGGGGCTGTACATGTGTTCAGTTCCTGTCTGGTTTGCTTTGAGGAGCTCACATTCCTGTTAATGTGCTTCCCAAAGTGGCTGCGTGATAAGCAGTCCACTTTGCAATAAAACGTCATTTATTTGGCCCTTTTCAATCTCTACTACATCAGACTTGTGTTGGTTATTGCATAAATGGATTTATGCAACTTACAGCTGCATAACAGATTTTATGAGATAACCAAGGCAAGTCTTGCCCTGGGTGTCCGAGACTACACCGGAACTATTTGGCCAAATAATTTGTATTACTCCACGATATTCAGCCAATCACGGCTTAACGGAAACCAGTTCAAACCAGAGCCAGCAGCTGGAATCTTTCACTCCTGTTCCAGTCTCTGCATCGCGAAGTTGTGTCTAGAAAATTTGTCTCTCGAAATCCGCCCTCCTCCCCACCTTCCTTCCTTATTTTCAACACTTAGTGTAAAATGCGATTGTACATCGTTGATGAAATAGGAAGTTGGAAGATGTCGAAACCGCTTTCCCCACTTTTCGCTTTATACTAGATGAACACAGGGGTTTATCCCCTAGTAGTTGGTGTTCATGGGGTTTTCTGCGCAGACAGGCTTCCTGTTTCTTCATCGGTATTCTTGGCTTATGTTTATATAGGTTAGCGAAATGGCCCCACCTGTTTGTAATTAAATTTGTGTATTGGTGGTGGAATGTCTGTATTCTTTGCATTACATGTTCATGACGACTTCTTGATGTATATATGTTATCGTCATGCCTGTAGGAATGTGGGCTCTGAGAAACTTGCCGGACGGGGCTGTACATGTGTTCAGTTCCTGTCTGGTTTGCTTTGAGGAGCTCACATTCCTGTTAATGTGCTTCCCAAAGTGGCTGCGTGATAAGCAGTCCACTTTGCAATAAAACGTCATTTATTTGGCCCTTTTCAATCTCTACTACATCAGACTTGTGTTGGTTATTGCATAAATATATATATATATATATATATATATATATATATATATATATATATATATATATATATATATATATATATATATATATATATATATATATATATATATATATATATATATATATATATATATATATATATATATATATATATATATATATATATATATATATATATATATATATATATATATATATATATATATATATATATAAAACATAATAATATTAAAAACAGTATAGGGCATAATACTGATTCCTGTGGTACCCCACTCAAAACAGATTTCCAGTTTGAAATATCACCATCTACTATTAATCTCTGTTTTCTGTGTGTAAGCCACTTTTCTATCCAGTTGATTACATCATTAATCATCCATGCGTTGTTAGTTTAAGTAACAATCTTTGATGTGGCACTTTATCGAAAGCTTTCTGAAAATCTAAGTAGACAATGTCCACTGGTGACCCGTCATCTACCCACTTTGTAATTCTTCCAAAAAACATAAGAGATTGGTTAGATATGGCCTTGCTTTTAGGAATCCATGTTGAGATGTATTACTTAATTTATGTTTTACAAGGAATTCCACCATGTGTTATCTAATTAATGTTTCGAATAATTTACATACAACTGAAGTTAAATTCTCTTCTTCTTCTTCTTCTCTTAATCCTCTTGTCCCCTTTCAGGAGCATAGGGCGTCAACCATGTTTCTCAACCTCACTCTCTTCTGGGCTAGAGCTTTGGCCTCTTGCCAGGTGACCCCCACTTTATCAAGATCTTGTAGTGTGGAGCGTCTCCAGTTGATTTTTGGCCTTCCCTGTCTCCTCTTTCCTTGTGGGTTATAGTCCAGTGCTTGTTTGGTTGTATTTGTTGGATCTTTTCTGAGTGTGTGGCCAATCCAGCTCTATTTTCTCCTCATGATTGTAGTGCTTATTTCTTCCTGTTTGGTTTTCTTCCAGAGCTCTTTATTGATATTTTGTTAGGCCACCATACCTAAAGGATGTATCGGAGGCGACTGTTGATGAAGATTTGGAGTTTGTTGTTGAGAGACTGAGTAGTTTTCCACGTTTCACAGCCATAGAGAAGAACTGGTTTAACGTTGGTGTTAAAAATGCGGATCTTAGTTTTTATGGATAGTTGGGAAGAGAGCCATACAGGGCGTAGGGTTCTGAAGGCATGGTGACTTTTATTGATGCGTAGCTCCACATCTTTGCCAGCTCAATCAGTTGTACTGATGTGGCTCCCGAGGTAGATGAAGTCTTGAACTTCCTCAACAGTACCACATGGGGGCAGCCGTGGCCTAGTGGTTAAGGTGTTGGACTCTAAATTCGAGGGTTGTGAGTACAAGACCCACACTGTGCACGGTTCGTTTTCGAAGCTTAGGCAATTTCGTTTACCCTACTTTGCCTCAGTCTACTCAGCTGCAAATGAGTACAAACACTGTTTGGAAGGTACCTGCGATGGACTAGTGTCCCGTCCACTAAAGTCAGTATAACTGCACTATAAGTTGCTTCGCACTACAGAAACCAGGTTTAAGCACTGGCCATATAAGCCTTCATGGCTTCCTAAGGCGTAATGCCTGGGGGATGACTTTACCTTACCTACCTGCTCCCGAGGTAGATGAAGTATTGTACTTCGTCAACAGTACCACTTTCTAGTGAGATGGGTTCGGAGGATCTGCTGTTGAATTCCATATCCTTTGTCTGTCCTACATTGATCTTAAGACCCAGTTGGCTGCTTTTTTCTTGAAACCTTTCTGTTTTTTGTTGCATGTGTTTATGGGTTTCTGAGAGTAGTGCTAGATCATCTGCAAAATCCAAGTCTTCTAGTTGTGAGAACAAGTTCCACTGGATCCCAGTACGATGGTGTTCTGTGGATCTTTTCATTGTCCAGTCTATGGCTATCAGAAAGAGCAGTGGATATAGCAAGCAGCCCTGTCGTACTCCAGTTCCAATCTGGAAGCCTTCTGAAACTTGTCCATTAAAGATGACATGACCAGTGAAACCTTCGTACATGTTCTTTATTAGGATTACGAATGTTGGGTAAACCATAGTGTCTCAGGAGCTTCCATAGAACTGTCCTATCTATACTATCGAATGCATTGTCGAAGTCCACAATGTTCATGTAAAGGGAGTTCTGCCATTCAATGCATTGTTCAACGATAATCCTGAGTGTAACAATGTGATCTGTGCAGGATGTATCCTTTCTAAAGCCAGCTTGTTCCTTCCTTAGCTTCTTGTCAACTGTATCCTATCCAGGATGATACGGCAGAGAATTAATTTGTTTCCTCAATGTCTGGGATTGAATCATGTGGAGGCCTAGTCAAGATATCTTGGAAATATTCTTTCCAGCGTTGTAACTGTAGAGATTCCTTAGTGAGAAGGTTTCCCTGATTGTCCCTGATGGGGCGACTAGTGCTCTTGTTCTTCCCTGCTAGCTGTCTGGTGATCTTGTATAAATCTCTGGAGTTGTTTTGCCTAGCTGCGATCTCAGCCTCGTTTGCTAGTTTTTCGACATATGTTTTCTTGTCCCTCTTTGTCTTCTTTTTAACTGTTTTGTTTCTTTCCTGGTATTCCTGCTGCAGTTTTTTTCCTTGTGTCATCTGTTTCCTTGTTGAGTTTCACTTTAGTCTCCCTCCTTGCCTCAATAGCTTCCCATGTGTCATCTGTAATCCAGTCCTTCCTCCTAGCTTCCCAGCAGCCTAGGACTTGTTCACAGGTGTCTGTAATTGCATTCTTGCATCTTGTCCACTTTTCATCAATGTTTTTCCCTCTTCCAATGCTTGGAACCTGTTCCGTAGTGTGATTCCCAGTTCTTGTCGTATTTTAGTATTTTGAAGTTTTCTTATCTCAAACCTTCTTTGTACCTTGTTATCCGTCTTCTTCTTTGTTGCTAGCTTCATCCTAAATTCACCCACAAGGAGGTGGTGGTCGGAGTTAATGTCAGCTCCTCTTTTCACTCTGATGTCTAGAAGCACTTTCCTCCATTTCTTGGTTTTCCGTCTGTAAATCTGGGGATATCCATGTGGCTTTGTGTGTAGGCTTGTGTGGAAAGAGAGTTCCCCCGATTATCAGTTCATTGAGAGTACAAAAATCTGCAAACAGGAGACCGTTCTCATTCATCTGCCCCAGACCTTCTTTCCCCATTGTGCCTTTCCAATTGTCATTATCCTGTCCAATCTTGGCATTCATATCCCCCATAACAACTCGGATATCCCTCTTCGGTAGTTTTTGGGTGACTGTTTGTAGATGTTGGTAGAAGGTCCCTTCTCTTCAAATTCAGCAGAGTTGGTTGGTACATAGCAATATATAATGGTGATGTTCCGACCTTTTGATGTAAACCTGGCTGTGATGATTCTCTCCGAGACTGGTTCCCATTCGATGAGACTTTTTTCTGCATCCTTTGAGAGGAGCAGCCCTACTCCATGTGTGTGCGCATCTTCTTCTCTCTCATTCCCAGAGTACAAGTAAGTTTCTCCAGAGCTAGTTGTAACCTTCCCAAAGGGGTTCCATCTGCTTTCACAGACTCCAATGATGCTCAGCTTGTATCTTCTCATTTCTTTGGCGAGCTGTGCCAGTTTTCCTGCCTGGTACAGTGTCCTGACATTCCAACATCCAATTCTAATTTTTGACTTGAGCTCTAGCAGATTCTTCCTCCCTTGGGCTTCCTGTCGGATTTCACCCAAGGGATTCATACGCACCCTTCCAGGACAGCCTGCTTTGTTTAGATCGAGGTGTGGTTGAGTATTCATGTTTTCGGTTTCTGTAATCGATTTCAATAACAACTGAGTGGGTGATCAGCCCAAGCCGCTGTGCCCACAAGTTTTCCGCAATGGTCGTAGACCATTTTCCTCCCGGGCTCCATGATCAACAGATGTGGCTGGACTGTGCTTTGTCTGACCACTCGCCCCAGACCTGCCCGGTATGGTTGGACCTGCCAGGAGTTGCCTCCCACCGGTATAGCTCAGGGGGTCGTAGGGGTACACAAGCCTCCATACCACGACAAGGTAACAGTCCACAAGGAAGGATGTTAAACTCACTGATCTGTAATTGTCTGGCTTCTTCCTCGACCCCTTCTTAAATAGCGGCGTAATGTTTGCTTCTTTCCATTCTGAAGGAACTATTCCTTCTTCTAGTGACAAGTTAAACAATTTTGCAAGTGGTGTACTAGTTTGCTCAACAATTTCCTTACGCAGTTTTGGTGGTATCCCATCAACTCCATGTGATTTATTATCTTTCATCTTCTTAATTTTCTTTGCTATCATTTCAGGGGTTACAAATAACTGCCCTAAATGTTCTGATTTATTGCCCTCAAATTTAGTAAATGGAACTGGAAGTGAGCTGATATCTTCTGTGGTAAAAACTGAGCTGAAATACTCATTCAGGACCTTTGCCATTTGGAACCCGTCTGAAATTATGTTTTCACTGTTCTTTTCCAGTGGTCCGACCTTATCTCGAACTTTCTGTTTACTCCTTACATACTAGAAAGAATACAACGAAGAGCAACAAAAATGATTATATAACTGTGAACCTTAGTTACGAAAGTCGCTTAGAAACTCTTGCTGTCATTTTTTATATTACCTGCCAATTTGTTTTTTCAAAGGTTCTTTTAGATTTTCTAATTTCAGTTGTTGCTAGGTTAAGTGCCTCTTTGTAGTTTGTGTAGTCGTCTACATTTCCAGTGAGTTTATAGACCCTCCACAGCATCGGTTTGTGAGCAATTTTTCTAATAGCCTCTTTTGACAGGTGTTTTGTCCTGGACCTTTTCCCTTTTTCCTTAATGGAACATATTTTTCAATAATGCCCTCAATCTCATATTTTAAACAAGTCCAACATTCTGTTGCTGTCTTGTTCTTCAGCAAGTTATTCCAATCTATGTTTGCTAGATATGTTCTCATCTCTTTATATTTACCTTTATTGAAGTTCCTCCTCCATTGTTTTTTTATATGTATTCCCTGTTTTTACTTTTATATTAAAATGGATTTGGTTATGGTCACTTGAGCCCAAAGGTTCGTGTACTTTAACATTGTCAACTAATTCATTTTGAGAAGACAAAATTAACACATTCCCACCTCTGGTTGGTTCCAAGACATGTTGATTAAGGAGACAATCCTGTGTTAGAAGTAGAAACTGATGGTCGTCACCTCCAGCACTCTCTAATGATTCCCACTGTATATGGTCATGGTTAAAATCACCCATTATAACACATTCCCCCTTGCTCACCTCCCTTATCGCCTTTTGTAATATTACATCTTCCTCTTGTCCTATGTTTGGACTACGATAAACTACTAATGTTGAGTTTCTGGTAACTATGTTACACCAAATTGCTTCCTCACTATCTGCTTCACTTTTCAGTGTTATTTCATATGCTTGGACATATTCTTTAATATATAAAATTACTCCACCTCCCCTTCTTTCTCGTTTATCCTTCATAAACATTACATAGCCTGTCAGTGCTAACTCAGCATCTACTCTATCTTCATTTGCCCATGATTCTGTGATGCCTATTACATGACGATCAATATCTGCTACCATAATGTCTAACTCACTTTTTATTTACTACGCTCCTGACATTTAAGCATACACATTTAAGTTCATTGTCTGAAATTATTGGTGAACATTTCTTTGGATGTGTATTTGTAGTTGTACTCCTCTGCGTTTTCTCTGTCAGTTCCCCCTGCGCATCTAGTTTAAATAATTTATGGTACCTGTGCCCTCGTCGACAACTCTGACAAACTCACACGCAAGAACTGCAGCGCCCTTCCCTCTCAGGGGTAGCGCATAGGATGACGCTAGGCTATATGACAAGCCAAAAATATGCCTTTAGCGATGAACAGTTTCTTGAAATCCTCCCTCAACAGATGAGTCTACCACAACCCCGATAGTTGGACTTTAATGTTTCTGTCAGTTCCACATGTTAAATATATTAGTGCGATGCTTCAGTCGTCATTATTTACCTTGTGTATGCTATATAACAACCTGTGCACCAACCACACGTGTACACAAATGAAGAATACATCTGAAACTTGAATACATTGATACATTAAGGATCTAGTTTATAATTTCAGGTGCTTAAAATCACATTGATTACATCCAATGTCTACAGCCCGAATTGTGTCAAGGGTATTAAAGTCATAAGTCATCATGTTTGAATTTATCATACAATTATCACATAAAAATTCACGAAATTTAATACAACCAGTGTTTACTCATAATCATCCTCATAATCAAACGTTTCTTCGCTGCATCATTACTGGCCGTCACCGACGAGACATTTTGCCTGGCAGGCGCTGACCCAACACCTCTATTACTGTAGCAATGGCCACCACCTCACATACAGTCGTTGTGTAAGGGGGGATATCCAGGGTGGAGGAACACACCCTAGTTTTTTCACACTTCAGTGAGGCCAAAAAGAGCAAACAGTTCATTAGTGTTTGAGAAAGACCTACTTATGTGCAATCAGGTCTGATGTTTGGGACGTATTTCGATGTCACTGTTTGTTTGCTCCGAAGAACTTGTGCAGTCTCTATTTCACGCTGTAATTTCTTGTATTTTTTTCTAGTATGTGGTTGTATACTGTAATTCTTGCGTGTCATTGAACACTGTCTGTTCTCTTTTGTATGTTTTTGTATGTATGTTTGAATGTCGTCGTCGACAGCAATATGTGAATGTTCATACACTCATGTTGTTGAGTAAACACTAAGGTTATCTCCATAAATAATACCCCCCCCCGCCCACATGTTGGTTATCCGGAACTGTCTAAAATAAAGATGCCACAAGCATTTTGATAGAACGTCATGTCGATATTCGAAGTATTTCGCCGGGAAGATTTCACAACAATGTATATAGTCATGTTAGGATTAATGACGACTGCAAGGTTTCATATTTGTGCAAACGATCAACACGTGAACCATATGGGAAAGAAAACGTCAGGTTAACGCCTTCTCGTGGGATCTCTGCCTGGCTAGACCCGTCCTTATAGCGGTTGCTAATCTGGTTTTACACTTAAGTGATCGCGCACACACGAGCACGCGCACACGCGCGCACACGCGCACACAAACCCGCACACTAAACCGCACACACACACGCACCCTCGCACACACGCACACATGCACACACTGTTGCTTCTTTTTCTTTCTCGTGACTTCCTCACATGTAACAGTTCATGCTTCCTTTATGTGTTGCCAATGGTTGTCGGTGTCCATGTTTTCTTCATCTAGGTTTTGCAGGGCTTCGTCTTGTTTTGCTGAATATGAGTGAGAAAACAATTATCTCTCTCTCTCTCTATCTCTCTCATGAAATACACAACATTAGAGACAGCCTGAATACAGCTAGAAGCATTGCAAGTGACGGAACTCTCTCTCTCTCTCTCTTTCTATCTCTCTCTCTCTCTCTCTCTCTCTCTACCTCTATCTCTCTCTCTCTCTCTCTCTCTCTATCTCTACCTCTCTCTCTCTCTCTCTCTCTCTCTCTCTCTCTCTCTCTCTTTCTCTCTATCTCTCTCTCTCTCTCTCTCTATATATATATATATATATATATATATATATATATATATATATTTGTTTAGAGCGTTGCTCAGTGTGGCATTGCTCAATATTGGAATCCAGCGAGATCATAAAATGAGGCTAAATCTGGCGTGAGGCGAAAACTACGCCGGTAACTTATAACTTGTTTGAAGAAGAATGATGCGTAAAAAGGTTTATAAGTAGTGTCGCTGATCTGACTCTCGTTAGCCTTCGTGAATTCGCCGAGAAGAGAGTCCAACCGCAGAGGCGTGGTCTCGTTGTTATCAATTGTCACCACTCTATTTTGTATAGGCGTTCCCGTGAAGCGCACAAACCAATCAGCGTCATTATCGAGATGCACTCTAAATGTTTTTGCCTGATTTAACTATTCAGTTTGACAGTTGTGTCAAAATAATCAACGTTAAAGATAATTCGAATTGAAATGTATAAACTAATAAACGTTCACTGTTATTGTATTAATTGTTTGTTAATGTTAAGGAAAGATAGAAAATGGAGAATTCCATGTGGCATTATTTTAAATATTAAATATATTTGGAGAGGAACTCTGGATTGTATGAAGCAGCGTGGAACAACATCGTTACGGGGAATTTGAAATTAGCAGTTGGATTCGTTTACCGTAGTTCAAACATAAGGTAAAGAAGAGTAAAACATACAAAACGCTAGTGTGGTGTAGGAAACAACTATTTATGGTAAAGGATTTGAAAAAAATTCTTGTCGAGTCACAGAAAATCAAACATGGTGACGGGTGGAGCGGGGTTGTTGACCTTGACACATCGATGACGTAAACGATCGCTATGTGCGACAATGCGCGGCGCTGTCACGATTCGACTCTCCTGGAAAACGTGGTGTGCGCTTTTCGCCTTCCATTATGCCAGTGCAATAGCAATTATTAGCTAATTATGTATGCGCCCAGATTCTGGGCGCATACATAATAATACCACTTTCGGGGGGGGTATCCCGTTTTTTTCACGTTGCTCCCGCTTTCACGCTTTTGGGCTGAAATGTCCCGCTTTTGAGGTACTTTCCCCTATTTTTTTTACCACACAATTAAATATAATCAATTATTTCTGCCGCACTAGGCCGTTCTTGTTGTACGCGAGCCGTTGAACGTTCTGTGAACATGTTATATATGTGGTCTTAAATGAAGTGATTTCACATTTCTCGCGCATGCGTTCTCGGAGGGGCGCCACTAGAGTGGAAATGACTACACTGAGCAACATAAATCCTTGGGAGGCTACCAACAAAGAAGAAAGTACCGATTGACGACACTGAGATTGAACTCAATACCACAGCTTCATTATTAGCATGAAATACACAACATTAGAGACAACCTGAATACAGCTAGAAGCATTACAAGTGACGGACCTCTCTCTCTCTCTCTTTCTATCTCTCTCTCTCTCTCTATATATATATATATATATATATATATATATATATATATATCTCTGTTTATCTCTCTCTTTCTATCTATCTCTCTCTATTTTTCTACTTCGGGGACATCCACGTTATATCTTGTTCTGATGCTTATCTTTACCTCTCTCTTTTTCAATTTCAACTTCTGTCTGGCCAGCACTAGATGGTGGTGAAAGGTTACGTCTGCTCCTCTTTGCTCGTACGTTCGTTAATGTTCTGAACTTCTATCTTACACAGATATAGTAGATGTGTTCCTCGGTTATATGGTCTTGTGATGTCCAAGTTGCCTTATGAATTTCTCTTTGTCGGAATACATTGTCTCCGGTTATCAATATGATGAGCACACAAAGGCCTACAACTACCTCGACATTCTCATTCATCTTGCCGGGTCCACGTGTGCCAATCATCTCTTCACATCCTCTGTTGTTGGCTCATGTTTCACATTGAAGTATCTCATGAGTATAGTCATGTCTTTCTCGTTCAGTTTGTCGAGCAATGTATACGTTTCAATGGTCACACTCGATGTACGGTCTGTGAATACAAAGCATGATTGTCATTTCTACTCTACCATTTGTGCCACGGCGCGCGTTATCATAGATCTGGCATATGCTTCATTGCACCCATTCACTCAAGTCAAACAACAGCCTGTTAAATACACCAGGCAAACCGATGTTGTCCAGAGTAACGTAGTGTACTACAATAACCACAGAGATCACGACGCGTTAGTTGAAGAATTATTGCTTGTGTCGATTCTGGTAAGTGTTGCTTCGTCAAATGCGTAGCCACCCAATAATGTCAAAGCTTTAGGTAGTCGTTTGCCCTTGCGACACATGCAAGTAGTTTAACTAATTAGTCCACAAGATATTGTTCTATATACACGCCAGACATGTGTTCCGTAATGGTTGACGAGTGCACACATTGCTTTGCACACATGTCAGACAAGTGTGTGTATACAACTCGTTGAGCGACCTAGTCACTAAGTCGAACTCGACCCAGGTGGCTGCACTACAGGGCCGAGTTCAAATTTGTGACCAAAGTGACTAATTGCCAGTCAAGTCACGACCAGCGTAAACAGAATGCATTATGTCTGACAAGGTTTGGTCAGAATTACGTATTACCGACCAACGATATGACAACATGGCAACCGACATAGCGTCATAACAAACAAATAGACAATAACACGAGCATGCAGATAGTATCTTTTTAGTATCGTTTTTTAATTCATAATGTACAAGTATTGTTCTGTATGTTCGATACTAGTGTTTTTAATATCACATGGACATCAGAAACTGTATTCCGACGTGAATATGTGTATATAGAGTTCACGACTTCACTCAAGTCGTAGTGACCAGTGGGGAACTCGAAATGTAAATGGCCCCAGTTGGCGACAAGTTGACCGGGGTGGTGAACCCTACTTGCATATGACGAACTCGTATTTACAGTAGATACTAGCGCATTCGAATGCAGCGTGATTCATTGAACACTTATCGGTGTAAGCCGAACTCGGGTCAGGTGTCAACATTAAGAGTAGCACAAAGTTAAACAATTGCAACACCGTCAACGTTTCGCTTGAGTAGCCATGAATAGTGAGGCTAGTCACGCAAATAGCAATGTCTGTCAACTGCAATCTTGCAGCCGTCTGACGCCAACCGTGTCTCCACTGGTGAGAAGACGACAAAGAACGACGGCAATATTTGAACTATAAACATTGGGGAATGGGACAAATAAATTGTCGGTATTGGGACTTGCCAATTGTGCCGAAACTTGCCGACTATCGTGGAGAGGCTTATACACAAGAGTTTATTCAGAATTGTGAGCGGATTGGTAAAAGTGATTGTGAGGGAATTGGAATAGGGGCGCCTAAACTTTGCATATATGTGGCTTAATATGCCCATATATCCCTAGCATATTCGTCTGCGGCCGCAACATGTCTAGTTTTCTTGAGTAGGTATTGCTCTAACGAGCTATCTGGTGGGTGAAGGGGTAGCGCATAGGGTGAAGCTAGCGCTAGAATATATGACAACCCAAAACTATGCCTTTAGCGATGAACAATTTATTGACACTCCTTAACAGGTGAGTCTACCACAACGCCGACAGTAGGATTTTAATGTTTCTGTCAGTTCGACACGTTAAATGTATTAGTGCGGTGCTTCAGTCGCCTTTATTTACCTTGTGTATGCTATATAGCAACCTGCGCACCATCCACACATATACACGTACGCTTAAGCACGAAGGTACTGTCTGTCACAATATGTTATCCCATTGAAGTATCACCGATATTCGATAGGTGGCGCCATTGACTTGGAAGAAAATATAATAAGTAATGTACTAAAATTTGCAGATAACACAAACGTGTTTAGAAAGACTACCACTGATGGTGATAAACAACATTTACAAAACGATCTAGACAGATTAATGAAATGGTCTGAGAAATGGCAGATGTTGTTCAATTTGGGAAAGGTAAATGCCTACATACAGGACATGGGAACTTGGATGTAAACTATAAAAACGGGATATACCGTTCTGGGTACTACTGTTAAAGAAAAGAACTTAGGAGTTACTATAATTGCTGATATGAAAGTTCCAGAGCAGTGTGGTATTGCAGCTTCAAAGGGTAATCAAACTATTGGGTTGATTATGAGAAACATAACTTACAAGGATAAAAAGCTATTTATACCTCTGTATAAAGCAACAGTTAGACCTCATTTAGAATACTGTATACAAGCGTGGAGACCATATCGTAAGAATGATAGAGATACACTTGAACGCATACAGAGGAGAGCAACTAACATTTTTCCAGAACCGAGAGACCTTATTTATGAAGAACGCCTGACAGAATGTGGTTTAGCAACTCTAGAGACAAGGAGGTTAAGAAGAGGTCAGATTGAAGTTTTTTAAATATTGAATGGGTATGAAAATATTGATAGAAATATGTCTTTCTCTCTCAAGAAAGATAGCAGAACTAGAGGATATGAGGTAAAGTTAGTAAAGGATCAGCGTAGATTGGATATCAGGAAGTACTCATTCTCACAGAGGACAGTAAATGAATGGAACAACTTATCTACGGATTGTATAACCGCTAGCAGCGTGGATATGTTTAAAAACAAGTTGGACACATATCTCAGGAGGGCGGGTTACACGTAGACGAACACTGATGGACTCTCGATAAGCCAATAGCTTCCTTGCCCACTTGACATCTGGACCTTTGGCTTGGATGGCAAATCTTGTTAAATCTTTTAAATTGTCGTAACGCGTCACTAAGCAACGAGTGGGGTGATTAAGCAAGCAATATCCGACAGGTGGCAATGATGCCGTTACGCATGAATGAGCACTGGGGTGTTTACAATCATTGGCAGAGGGCTTTTCGGACAAAAGTGAGTAGATCAACATTAAGGCGAAACAATATGGTGTAATCAATTATTGTTATTTCTTATCACAGCTTGCTGAATTTTTAGCACAGTATTAAGTATGTTGCAGAAAGAATGTGGATATATTTTTGGACCCCCATTTTGACCCTTATCATGGCGGCTATTTTGAATTTGAATGGTATCAGCTGAAAACCTACATTTTGATAATGGGCTGGCCAAATCCACTGTAACTTGGTGTGCACATAAATAAGATACACCTGCATGTTAGAGCGTCGAGTTTTTGTTGATTGCTTTTGTAGTTTTTTAACGATTTTATAAAATTCTTGTTACAAAACATCAAAATGAAATATGAACATTGCGTAATGTAGAATTGTTGTCTTGTAATATTTTTTCAATTTCTTGAAGCTATAACATGCAGAGCAATCTTGCGGTGAATCACCGAACATTTCAAAGGATTTGGTTGGAAAATAGCCAAGTACGCAATAAGAGAAGCCAGTTCAGTGAAATAATTGTAATGGAGAAAAACGACGTCAAAGTTTGAGAACATTTCCACATTGAATTGTGTAACAAAACAAAGACAAGGAGTCCTGAGATGACACACAGTTACTCTCCAACGTATGCTCTATCTGAAAATGTAAAGTAGAAGAAAATAGACTGAAAAATTTAATTATTATCAAACATATACTTTGTAAAACACAAATAAGAGTTATTTTCAAAACGTCACTATGGATATAATGTCCACTGTTGATATAACGTTCACTGCTGATACAATGTTCACTGTTGACTGTTCTGCTGGAGCCTAAAATGTCCCGGATGATGCAGAATCTGCCGCCCTCGTTCGTGCAAGGCGTCGAGCCTGGCGAGTTGCTGCTGAAGCCTGGCGCTTGGCCTGACTCAGCCGCCGTCGGTCCGTCTTCTCTGCAGATGCCAGCAGGTGGACACCTGACGGCACCTGCATCACGTCACACAGATTCTTCATCGTCACTTCGACGCCAGCGTTGAATTATGATACCGCACTGCACGTTGCAGAGACAACACGCTCCAGGCCGACAAAGCTAGTCTTGGGGCACTTGTTCTAGATGACCGAGTGCACGGTTTCATTATTGTTTTGTGTTTTCCCGAGCTTGCAGCGTTTCAGCAGGTCAACGTGTGCCAGTCGGGTGTACACACCTCTGACGTGTTCTGCGACGTTGGATGAGAGTGGTGTGCCATCATTCGTCCGATGTGGTTCTGGCTCCTGTCCGGTGGAGAGCGCCTTCTGTTAGAAGCACCAGCTTTCAGCTCCCACCGATCAGCGGTCGTGTTGGGGCTTCTCATCAGTGGAGATGACGTGGTCGAATGTTGCCAGTATGGCATCCCGCATCCCGTCGACGTCTTTGGGATGGGCACGCACAGCCTTGCCGTAGTAGGCCGTCAACTTATTGATGGTTGCCTGGGTCAATTTCCTGAAGCCCCGACCTCCGAGGGTGATGCCAACCTTCTTCCCCGATGCTGCCAACTTGCGAAGGGCCGTGCCGAGTCGTTTGACGACGTGGTTGATGCACTCCACCTTCTCTAGCTCCGCGTCGTCATACACACGCAAGTTGGTGAGGCGGTTGAAGTTCCTGGCATCTCCGTCGCCGAGCATGGTCGTGTAGCGAAAGTTGCGGTTCATGGAGCGGGTCCACAGCAGCTCCGCAGCCTTCGTCTCCATGCCGCCGGACGTCCCCTTGTAGTTCCGGTTGCACTCCGGCTAATGCATCGTGAACCAGTCGTTGAACTCCATTGTGGCCATGCCGCCGTGTCGAGTACTCGCGTATGCATAACGCTGGCAATACAGCGACATGACCTGAAGATCGATCACAAGGCCTGTGAGCACTTCCACAACACAGCCGATCCTGTACTGCGTATCATCCACGACCCATCAAAACTGACGATCAAGTCGATGGTGTCATCTTCTCCGATCGATGGGACTGTGTCACGGTAGACACGACGGACAACTTCAGCTGCATTGTCGATGACGTGTGCATGCTTGGTGAAGGAAGTGTGTGTCAGTGGCTTCATGTCAAGGAAGCGGCACAACTTGATCAGCCCAGCATGGCCAATACCCATGTCCATCAATGCAGCTACCGCCTGTCGCAAAACGATGAACGGCGCATCCCCTGCAGTTGACCCCTCGATGCGGTCGGACGTGAGGGTGGAGTTCAGTTGACCCCTCGATGCGGTCGGACGTGAGGGTGGAGTTCAGTTGACCCCTCGATGCGGTCGGACGTGGGGGTGGAATTCAGCACAGCTCCACACTCTCTGCAACAAGTTTCGACGACGAGGCCGAGTCGGTGGTCAACGACACGGATCACCAACGATGCTGCTCCACACTCCAGACACAGCAGGCCCTTCACGAGTGTCGACAACATAGCTGCTCGTTTTGATGTCAGACACTGTCCCAGGCGCATCCTCGACGTCACTGCCTTCATCTCGGAAGGCAGTCCTGTATGAGAACTTCCTCTATGTTGCCGAAGTTGATGGCTGTGGTCCAGTGACATAATAATAATAATAACATAATGGTTGACAAATATTCAGTTCACAGTAAAAACAATGTGGTATATTTGTAAATGGGGACGTTTTGTTGGAAGGGCGGAGATGCACATGAAGGACGGTCTTCATCTAAGTGGAAAGGGGGCAGCAGTATTTGCGGATGGACTCTCAGCAGCAGCAGCAGACAATGGCATGGGTAGAATATCAAATATTTTTGGTAGTAAACACTATTTAAACTAGAAGCGCAGGGGGCTTACTTAGAGATGCCTCAAGCGGGACAAGAGGTTACTAGTACAGATAAACCAATAACAGAATGTCCGAAAAACAAAACGAATTAAACATTATGGTAGAAGATATTGAACCTCACGTAATTGGTATAACCGAATCATGAGCCAAAACAGACATAACAGATGATGAATTAGGATTGACAAGATACGTAATGTTTAGGAGAGATCGAATAGGAAGAAGGGGAAGGGGAGTTATTTTATATGTTAAAGAATCTATTGAGGCTTATGAAATAAAATTAGAAAGCGAAGCAGATTACGATGAAGCTGTTTGGTGCAAAATAGTTTCAGGAAATTCAAAATGAACTATTGGATTAGTTTACCGAAGTCCAAACATAAACGAAGAGGATAACAAAAAAATACAAAATGTTATAAAGGACGTTAGTAAAGGGGAATGTATCATAATGGGAGATTTTAACCATAGACACATACATTGGAAATATCTAGAGAGTACAGGGGGTGAGGAACAACAATTTATATTTTTAATTCAGGAGAGCTTCCTTACTCAGCACGTGCTAGAACCAACCAGGGGAGAAAATGTATTAGATATAGTTTTATCATCACAAAAAGAATTAGTGGACAATATAAAAATAAACGATAAAATACACGGTAACAGTGACCACAATCAAATACATTTTGACATCAATGTAAAACCAGAAAGTAAAAATAAAAAAACGTATAGGAGAAACTTCCACAAAGGTAACTATAAAGATATGAGAAAATACTTAGCAAAGCTAGATTGGAATAACATGCTGATGAATAAGACCACAATTGAATGTTGGAATATTCTAAAATATGAAATTTAGAGTATCATCAATGAATTTGTTCCCTTGAAAAACAAGGAAAGTGGTCTAGAAAGAAACACTTGTCAAAAGAAGCTATTAGAAAAATAGTGTTTAAGCGAACTATGTGGAGGGTTTATAAGCGTACCAGAAAGGATGAAGACTATGCAAATTAAAAAGAGGCATTTAACCTAACTACAACTGAAATTAGAAAATCTAAAAGAACCTTTGAAAAAAAATTGGCAAGTAATATAAAAAAAATTACAGCAAGAGTGTCTATGCTTATGTAAGGAGTAAACAGAAAGTTCGAGATATGGTCGAACCAATGGAAAACAACAGGGAAACATAATTTCAGACGGGTTTCAAATGGCAGAGGTCCTGAATGAGTATTTCAGCTCAGTGTTTACCATAGAAAATATTAACTCAATTCCAGTCCCATTTACTCAATTTGAGGGCAATACATCAGAACATTTAGGACAGTTATTTGTAACTCCTGAAATGATAGCAAATAAAATTAAGAAGATGAAACATAATAAATCACCTGGAGTTAATGGGATACTGCTTAAGGAAATTGTTGAGCAACACTGCTTACGGAAATTGTTGAGCAAATTAGAACCCCCTTTGAAAAAAGTTTTAACTTGTCACTAGAAAAAGGAATAGTTCCTTCAGAATGGAAAGAGATAAACATTACGCCGCTATTTAAGAAGGGATCGAGGAACAAGCCAGAAAATTACAGACCTGTGAGTTCAACATCAGTTGTATGTAATTTACTCGAAACATTAATTAGAGACCACATGGTGGAATTCCTTGTAAAACATAAATTAATAAATACATCTCAACATGGGTTCCTAAAAGAAAGGTCATGTCTAACTAATCTCTTATGTTTTTTTGAAGAAATTTCAAAGTGGGTAGATAGCGGGTCACCGGTAGATGTTATCTACTTAGATTTTCAGAAAGCTTTCGATAAAGTGCCACATCAAAGATTGTTACTTAAACTAAAAGCCCATGGCATAGGTAATGATGTAATCAACTGTATAGAAAAGTAGCATACACGAAAACAGAGAGTAATAGTAGATGGTGAGATTTCAAACTGAAAATCTATTTTGAGTGGGGCACCGCAGGGATCAGTATTAGGCCCTATTCTGTTTTTAATATATATATATATATATATATATATATATATATATATATATATAAGATTTGGAATATGATATATCTAGCAAAGTACTCAAATTTGCGATGACACAAAAGTATTCTGAAAGTTTACTAATGATATAGATAAACAAAGTTTACAGGATGATCTAGATAAATTAGTTAAATGGTCAGAAAAATGGCAAATGTTATTCAATTTTGGGAAGTGTAAATGTATACACTAGGACATGGACGAAGAATATAAAATGGGGGATGTTGTACTAGGTAGAACCACTCAAGAAAAGGACTTAAGAGTAGCATTTAGAACTATCACGTATAAGGAGAAACAGCTAATGTACAAAGCAATAATTAGACCACATTTGGAATATTGTATTCAAGCATGCATGGAGGCCATATCGTAAAAAGGACATAGATAATCTAGAAAAAATAAAACGAAGAGCAACTAAAATGATTTCAGAATTGAGAGACCTTATTTACGAAAGTCGCTTATTACGATGTGGTTTGACAACACTAGAGAACAGGCGACTAAGTGGGGACTAAATAGAAGTGTTTAAAATAGTGAATGGTTATGAGAATGTTGGCAGGAATATGTTCTTCAAACTTAAAGGACGCAGTAGAACCAGAGGACACAAAGCAGCATTAGTTAAGGAGCAGTGTAGGTTGGACATGAGAAAACACCCTTTCTCACAGAGGGTGATAAATGAATGGAACATACTGCCAACTGATTGTGTTAATACTAGTACTGTGAATATGTTTAAACATAGAATTGAGAGGTAAGGGCGGGCTACACATTGTCATCTGGCACTTGTTGTTTGGGATGGCAATCTTGTTAAATCTTGTTAAAAAATATATGAATTTGTATTTCAGATCCCTCAAAATACAAACAAGCAAATGGGATTTTTGAAATATTCTTGCATTTTGTAACAGCTGATAAAACTGGACATTGTTGTGGCATCGAGCTAATACATCGAGCTAATACATCGAGCTAATACATCGAGCTAATACATCGAGCTAATACATCGAGCTAATACATCGAGCTAATACATGCGTATAATATACATTGCAAGGGTAATTCTAGCCTAGCCTACCTGCCTGTACCAATGGTGAATTGGTAGTTCCATTCAGTGATTCACAAGTACCATTGCCATTGCATTGGGCTGGTTGTGTTATTTCTGAGTATGACATGGCAACATATCCGTAGTCATAGTCTGGTTATATGAGCAACTTATAATTCGATGAAAAAAATCACGAAATGGTATTTTGTCAGCCAAAAGTAAAAATGCAATAATACCTGACTGGCAGGAGGCTGGCGAGTGTCGCGAGTGTCACTGTCCGAGTTGGAGAGAAAGGATCCGACAGGAGAAACAGCTGGCACCGCCACTGTGGCTCAAGTCTCAAGTCTAAAGTGGTTATACTCCAAACAGCCGAAACTTGGGCTAACACTTGTGGTGGACTGTGCGCATGCGCTGCGGGTGGTACATACAACTAAAAGACTAGTATCTTTAATGTTGTTGAAAGGGCACATATAGACATTCTCCATACCCACACCATGGATAAGTTTACGCTGATCACTGTTTTTTAAAGGCAGTAGAGGTGAGGAGGTGTGGTGAAAGGGAGTCCCATGATAGCTTCTTGGAATGATTTTGGGTTTTATGCTGATAATTTTTGGTGGAATCACATTCCATATGCGAATGGCTCGGGGATAAAATGAAAAGGCCATTGCATTTATACGACACCAGATGGCTACGTATTGTTCACGGGTTCGAGAGCGGGTTAGTAGGCCTGGAGTGGAGGGTGATCTCATTAATGTTATTTAGAATTTTGTAGAAGGTTGTGGCTTGTTTAATAATACGTCTTCGTTCAAGGGTTGGCAATCCAATGGCAGTAATTACATCTGCTGGATGTGTGTTCCGTCTGTAATAATTTTTAACAAATCTGGTAGCAGAGTGTTGCACTCTTTCAAGGCTTTTAACTTGTGAAATGGTGTGAGGATTCCATATGGGTGACGAGAACTCGAGTTTTAGCCGGATTAGCATGTTGTAGGCTGTTAGTTTAACTTCGGGTTTACACCGGCCAATAATTCGTTTTATCGTGCCTAAAACGTTCGACGATTTTGAAGTTATGTTAGTTACGTGATTTGTCCAGGTTAATTTGGAATCCAATTTTACTCCGAGTTATGAGTGGCTGGATACAGTGGATAATGGCTGGCCAAAAAACGAGTACTTGTGTGGGCTGGGTTTAGTTTTGTTTGTTATTGTTTGGAGTTTGGAGTAGTTGGTATAGGTCATTTTGGAGAATTTCGTGGTCGGTTTTGGAATAACTTTTACGATATATAATACTGTCATCTGCAAAAAGCTTATAGAAGATTTAATGTTCCCATCTATGTCTTTTATGTAGAGTACGAAAAGGACATGTCCTAGACTGAACCCTGTGGGACACCAGATGTGACATCTGTGATGTTCGACAGGGCTCCGTTAACTTAGACTCTCTGTTTGCGGTTGGATAGAAAAGATTTGATCCAATTTTGAGTGTTTCCAGTTTCAGGAGGTCAATTTTTATAGAAGACGTAGGTGAGGCACTTTGTCGAAGGCTTTGGCAAAGTTAAGCAGGATTGCGTCAATTTGGGTCTTGTTGTCCATAGCAGTCATCCAGCCGTGGACTGTCTCAATGAGTTGAGATTCACAAGACAGTCCCGACTGGAATCCGTGTTGGAAGTGGATAATGATGTTATGCTTGAGCAGGTGCGTCCACATATTGCTTATGTTCCATTACTTTACAGAGGTTGCAGGTTAGTGATATGGGTGTGTAGTTAGCAGGGTTAGATTTGAGGCTATTTTTGTGTATGGGAGTTACTAATGCTTGTAGCCAGTCGTTAGGAAGTTTACCTGTGTTGTATGATTGTTGGAAAATGTGGCTGATGATGGGAGCTATCTGCTTTGCAGTTTCTTTAAGGACACTGGCTGGGAGTCTTTAAGGACTCTGACTGGGAGTCGAAGGTTCCCCATTTCCCTTACTCGGCGCAGTCCGTGCAAGGCGAAGTTGCAGTCGTCTACGCTTTCGACCCTTCCCGAAAGTAACTACATGCTTTTTACAATCCGGCATAGTTTCGTATGTAGAATTACTTTTATAACTGCGGAAAAGAAATGGTGTAGAGCGATGGCGATTGTAAATAAAAGGGGTCGAGTTCATGCATTTCGACCGATCAGCGCATGCGCATGAAGTTACGTGGTCCATTCTATAAAAACATTGCCATAGATCGGCAGGTTGGGTTCGGGTCATAGGGGTAGATTCTAACCGGAATAAGTCGGAAACAGCCGAAGATTTTAGAAAAACAGTAGTACCATCATGCAGTGCGATAGTGAAGCTGGCTGTTGGTATGCGACATGTCAACAAAGGTTAAAAATGACGGAAGATTTACGCGATCAAACACAAGCGATTTTTCTATCGGCGCTGCTCCATTGCACATAAACAAAAGAAACTAGATACTAGGGCTGTTGCTAAAACGTGTTTTTATTGCATTTGTCTTATTCATTCATAGTAACAATGTGCACAAACTGGAAAATCACCGAATTTTTTTTGGGGGGACTCAGTAATGGGAAATCCACGGTGTCGCGTTGTGGTTTTCGTAAGAAAACACACTGCTGCAGCTGGAAGGCAAGTTTTGTCTGTGCCGTACACATTTACATATCAACAGGGGAGTATTTCTAAGTTAGCTATGACTCGTCTGGGTTGAAAACGACCAAGTCCGTTACTGGTGACATCTGTCAAACGTATCAACTCAAATGCGGAAGTAACTTGCTTGCGTCGATTTGTTTGTTCCAAGAGCTATAAGCCAAATTTGATATTTAAACAAAACACTTGGCGAGCAATTAGTAGTTTCGTACTGATCACGTGTTGTATTGTTTGAGTGTTGTATTGTCTGCTAACTTATTGTGTTATGGTCCCAAATGGGTCAGTTATAACCTTGTTCCACCGAAGAATTCATGTATAATACGAGTTGAAATGAGGAAGGGATTAAGGCTTTGCTATGTTCTTACGCGCTACAGTGGGTTTGAATCATATCACTGCTGAAGCGAAATGACGCTTTACATTAACTGTTTGTCAAATAAGCCAGATGCCTTGTTTAATGAAGCATAATCAAGCTGAGCTATAATATAGTTACTTACTTACTTAGGCCCTTAACTCCTCCTGGAGCATAGGCCATCCACAACATTTCTCCAGCGCCTCCTGTCTTGGGCAATCCTCTCCAGGTGTTGCCAGCCATTCCCTGTTTGCTTGATGTCTGCCTCGAGGTCACGCCGCCGTGTGTTTTTTTGGTCTTCCCCGCTTTCTCTTGCCTTGGGGGTTCCACGTCAGGACCTGTCTGATTATGTTTCTGCTTGACTTTCTCAAGGTGTGGCCAAGTCATCCCCATCTCCTCTTAAGGATCTCTCTCTCTCTCTATTTGGGCTTGGTGTATTCTATCCCAGAGGTCTTTGTTGCTCACCCTGTCCATCCAGTGTATTCGCATAATTCTTCGCAGGTAATGGTTGACAAATGATAATATAGTGTGGATGTATTATGTGTGGAACATAATTTTCTATCCAGCCTTTTTAATAGTTGTAAAGAATCACATACCTTTTTCATAAAAAAGACGAAAACACATATGTTATGTAAAATGGTTACATTTTGTAGTTGTTATTATATGTGTTGGTGTGATATATCTTAAAAAAAAACAAATGTAATCACTTGCTGAGTTTACGTTTACAATAGTCGTAATATCAGCATTGAGCAGGACCAAAAGTACAAAATGCAATTATGTCACTGAATAAGGAGAAACTGAGGGAGGGACATTTAATGTAGTAAGCCAGACGAATATATGGAAGCAACTATCAAAGATAAACTATTATAAGTTAAATTAAGAAATTGAAAATAGGTTATTGATACAAATGGATGCTGATAATTAATGCCCATAAAAATGTGTTTAGAATATGGTACTGGGCCACATTGGGCTACACAGGTACTATGAGGGAAAATCATTTGGAAGCATTTAAATATATATTACTTGCCTTGTATGCCTTTTAAAATTGTTTTCAGTATAGTTCATATTCATGATAATATATGTATATTAATATATGTTATACCTTGTTTTTCTTCAGATAAAAGATCGGCGTGAATCAGACAGACAGCCACAACACCACCCATACCCAACAAAATATATGAGATCATGAAAGGTACATATGCGTGCTATTGAGATAATAACTTATTACGTCACGGCTAAGTGATGTACAATGTCATAGATTGTTTGCAATCCATGTAAATGTTAAGATATGCGATGGTTTCACATTTTTCCCAGGAGCACGTTCCCTTTCAAAATGTCCTGTCTGAGGTAAACGTATCTACCATTTCGCATTACAACGTCATGTTTTCTGTGAAGATACATTAATTAGTTATGCATTTAAAACGATGATTATTCACCATTCAACGTACAACACATTACAATACGATTTGAAAATGTATTTTGTTCTTGTAGAGTTCTTCAACGATACGTTTCTGGACCGACTGGCGGACAAATTGGGCACAGAGTATTTTTCGCTTGGACTAAACCTAAACATTAATAGACAGCGTATAAAACGCTTGGAGCATGATCATGTGCGTGATGTGTTGCGCGTAAATTCCGAGATGCTTTCAATGTGGCGGGATGAAACAGTGAAAAGTGAAAGTAATATGGTGGATGAATTGTGTAACGCCTTGTCAACTATTCATTTAAACAACGTTGTGGATTTTGTCAGAAAAGGTGAGTTTACTGTTATGATTCTAATGTCGGTTTTGTAGCGACTCCATCAGTCAAACTACTCTAAGACTAAAGCAACGTCACAGTGTCTGCAACCATGACAATAATAATATTCTGTATACGTTGTTTTACTGAACTTTCTGCCTTGTAGATGAGACATTTTAATATAACGTTTGTGTACATCATCACAGAGATCCATGGAAAGAATGGGGACATTAGCGATGCGATGTCATGTCAATGCTCCTCGTAGTCTTCTTGATTACCCCGACGTTGTTTTATGACATAGTTTGTTTATTTATATATATATATATATATATATATATATATATATATAATTAAAATATATTATTTATATATTAGTGTTTGCCCATGTGGCATCCCACACCATTCTTCTGTACCTTTTCAATGTATATATATATATATATATATATATATATATATATATATATATATATATATATATATATATATATATATATATATATATATATTGAAAAGGTACAGAAGAATGGTGTGGGATGCCACATGGGCAACCACTATGCGCGTGGCACAGGATTTGCAGATTACCTGACCCAGCAAACACCTACAAGGTCTGGACGGTATTAATCGAGATATGTGAACAATATGCAGACGATTACTGTGTAAAGTTTAATAGTGCGAAGAGTGTGTATCTTGTTCCAGAGGTTGTAGTTGTAAACACGACGACAGAACAGTTGAGTTAAATGGCACCGAGTAGCAGAGTGCACATGATGCTGGGCAACCTTATATCCACAACTAAGAAGGACAGCCGAGTCGCCGATGGCATTACGCAATTCTGGACAGGGTATAACATGTTTATGAGTGATTTTGGTTATATAAAGACTGATGTAAAGTGCAAGTTATTCCAACAATACAGCTGTTGTTACTACGGAGCTCCACAATGGGATCTCCAGAATACGTGTTGGCAATATGTGCATCGCATGGCGGAAGGCACTCAGAAAGTTTTGGGGGCTAACACCTCTTACACATAGCGATGTTATCGGGTTGTTGTTTGATAGTTTGCCACCATTGGTCAATTTAAAGCAAAGGTTCATGAAGTACATTCATCAAGCTTTAAACCACAAGTCGCCTGTGATAAGTAGTGTTGCTAAATTATAAATTCAAAATCCATGGTCGAACTGTTGTGGTAACTATCGTCATATACGTTATGAATATAACATGTATGACAACGTGTATGCTGGTGATATTGGCCGCATGTGGCAGGCGGGCGGGACTGACGAAAGGATATATGACGTAAGTGTTCCATCTGACGTGATAGACATTAGAAACATGTGATATTTTAGCCATGATGATGTTAAAGAAGTCATTACTGAACTAACTGTATTTTAAATATAGTGCAATTGCCATTGCCAATTCCCATTTCATATGCGAAATAAAGATGTTATTAACAATGTGAAATAATAATTGGTAGACAAATGTACAATGTTTGAAATGACATGTTGTAGAACACAATCGATATAAGAAAGAGCCGATTCCAAAAGGTAATGTCTATAAGATTGTGAAAGTGTACAGGTATACGAATAAATAGCCGTAGATGAAAAACGCAACCATTACTTTTTACTCTCTGCACTACTCCGCTCAGCTCAATTATTCACTCACAAGTTGGATTACCACCTATGTGTAGATGATACACAGATTTACCTTTTTCTTGGCCGCCCCGGATACGTGCACATACTGATTATACCTTTATAGAATTTTAATATAATTGTTAATCTTAAAAACTACATATTTATTGAAACAGCGAATCTCTCCTCAAGAAATACAAACATATATGTATTGGCCTATTCGTTTATTTAGGCATAATAGCTGTGGTTCATCATTATCTGTATTTACAGCATTGCAGGAGGTGGGCTCGAGAGAGGACTGGGGCATCAGGGAGGAGGCGGAAGGGGCCACGGCGCAGTTGGAAAAGCGTAAAGTTGGTGTGCAAGCAAAAGATGACAGCGGTAAGGAGTAACCCTTGTCAACGTATACTGAAATCGTTATTTTTTTTATTAACAGTCTCTCATAGACATTGACAAACTTAAATGTGATTAGGTTTGTATTGTAATTATTTAAAGCAACTCGGTCAGCCATCGTGTAAATAAAATGTAATTAAGATTATTGCTGAATGATTAATGTTATCATGTGAGTACTGCACAAAACACATGTTGCATGTCCAGTCGTATACATCATTCAATGCCAAACGCAGACATTGTTATTTACCTTTGATCTGGCCTTTTTGACAACACTAAATGCGATACCATCAATCAAAGTCGAAGAACATATGACAGATGACTGTGCGGATAAATATCAGTCGTCTTGTGTTGTGTAATTCACATTATTTAGCTACGTTGTCTGTAAGTAATTAAAATGTGTCAATAAGACACATCTTGGCTGCTTCCTGAATACCGAGCAACCAGCCCTGCTGCACAATTGGGATAACGCAATTCCAGTTTACATGTGAAGCGTTGTGCAATAAGTAGCTTTGTCAGATATTAGTACACGTGGCTTACGAACGCTACCAATACAAAAGTACGCATGCAATGTGGATTGGTTTCTGGTATACGACGTACAGACGGCAGAGGCAAACACATCATGATCAGTTACCAATGGGACCGCCAGGATCTGATGAAACGAATCAGAGACAACTTGAAGGAGGCTGGCTACAAAGTGTGGATGGACGTGGACCACATGAGTGAGTAAAATGTCTTGAATCATTGTTGTAGTCGACCTTCCAGGTGAATGTTATAAACCCGTTTGACATAACGTTTATATACGTCATAGACGCACTTCTTTGTTAAATGTTATCACACAAAAATCGTCAACTAGATGAATTGCCACCTGTTGGTATAAATTTCCAGTACAACAGTATACGTAGTTAATGAAAACTAAAAACATTTCATAATAAGAATTATGTTTAACCAAAGCATATAATTTATTATTAAAAACCGTTTATCACGAGATTACAATGTCGCCAATCAACATTGTCACGGTGACTTACAAATGTTTCTATCCACAGTAGCACTCCCCCAACTTCTGTTATATTCTTAACACGATTTCCAGAGATAAAAACAAAAACTGTATTAGTAAATGAAAACGTACGTTGCTACAGTTACGTGTTCTTGTCGCGTGGCTTCATAAAACAAGCGGACAATGACAGTTTGTGTGTGCGTGCGTGCATGCGTGCGTGCGTGCGTGCGTGCGTGCGTGCGTGCGTGCGTGCGTGCGTGCGTGCATGCGTACGTGATTGTATGTGGCTAGGCGCCTGCAGGGTAACTGCGCATCGGTCTGCTGGAGGAAATATTCGGAAGCAATGGTAGTCTTATTCAAATTTACATCAGAAAATGTAAAATGCGTTACACTTCTTTTCTGAACAATAAGTCTCTAAGATTTTCATTAATACGTTGTCAAAGTATGATAAGTATTACCACAAGTAACACGTTTAATCTGGTATAAGTATTATACAAACATCGTGATGGAGAGAGAGGCATGGTTACCGCCAATATTAGTGGTGAACCAATATTGGTTACCGCCAATATTGGTGGTGAACCAATACTGGATACCGCTAATATTGGTTCACCACCATGTTTTTCTCTGTCGCGATGTGTTAATACAATAGGTCGGCAGGTGTCAACATTGTTGTATGAGTTAACAGTGGCCCGAAGTGACTAAGACACATTGCATATTCAGAAAGTATCAGTATGTTAATATATGACCCGTTTGTACGTCATACAATCTAAATCTGCTAACCGCTTCAACATCCCCATCAGGTATTCCCTTACAATATCCCCGTACGGTATACCTGTAAGGTATGCAACTATGTGGGAAGCCTTTCCTCTTAATTTCATCACTTCGCTATCCTTTTTCTTCCAGACAGCGGGGTCGCCACTAACTCTAATAGATGCATAGGCCTAAAACCATGATTTTTCCTCTTTAAAGTGGTACTCACCATGCAAACGTTACTGTTCTTTTGCAATTTCCCAAGTTTATGTATTGATTATGTACAAAAATGACAACCACAAAGAAGACAAGTTAGTACGCTCAACTTGTTCCACCGGATATACCATGGAGATGTACCAACTCTACTCAACTTCCTCCAGTAGCGCAAAGAGCCACCGGGCATCAAAATCTCACCACACAGCTGGCAATATCATCTTCAAACTCAAGCAGAGAACAGTCTTACAAGATGGCAAAGGGCAGAACGCATGCCGCCTCTGGAATTAAATCCCAGATGAAATAGTTACAATCAAGACAAAAGCTGGCTACGGCCCTGTAGATAAATGAATCATAGCCATCATAAACATAATGTTAACTTAGAACCAGGAAATACCTGTACATCATAAAACAAAAATGTGCCAGGAAGACCCGTAAAGTATCCCCGAATAATGTCAGAAGCCTCACTTCTACTTTCCTTCATGGCAGCCGGCTCGACACTTGATGCGATGGCCAAAGCTGTTGAAGACGCGAGTGTCGTGCTTATTGCAGCCTCACAGAAGTATAAAGAGAGTCCCAATTGTCTTAAAGGTAGGTGTTCGTGCCTGTGCACGAGCGCGTGCGCGTGCGCGTACGCGTGCGTGTGTAATAGTATATTTTTAGTATGTGACTTTCATCACATTGCTTTATCTCTAATTATTTACCCGGCGCATGGGGAAATATCGGCCCAGACATGTTGTTGTGAGGTAATCTGAAATGTTGGAATTGCGTGACAAGTACCAAACAAAGACGAATGCGTAGCATTACGCATACTATAAGATCAGCACGCGAAATATCGTTAGTTTACTTACATGTCATGTTGAACTGCTTATAATTACCAGATTAACATGACTTGTTAGAAACACGAATGAATAGCAGAGAAAACCAACTCCTATACACTGTGTTTTAACGAAGTGCTCTTTACATTCGCACCAATTTACAAACTATTTATTATATTGTTGTTATTATACTGTACAATTGGACGAATAACCAATTATGTATGTATGTTTGTTTGTTGTTTGATAAACAGAAGCCGAATATGCTGATACACTGCGACGGACCATCATTCCACTGATTGTGGAACCGGGCTACACACCAGACGGCTGGCTCGGCATGCTTGTACGACCCAGGTTGTACTTCAATTTTGCAAAGGATAAACAGTTTGATTCGCTGATGCGGGATCTTTTAAGAGAAATTGAGCGGCGACTAAAAGACTCTCAGAAGAAATGTAAGTTAGATGGTGAAATTATATGTTATCTTATTCAACATCTGTTACCGGAGAAGAAACATGCACATATGTGTTCTATGTAAACAAATCAAATAGATAAAAAAAACCGAGAGTTCAATATTTGAAATCTGGAGAATACGACTGTGTGGAATCGAGATCGTCCATAACAATCGTCGCTTCTCCAGAGGTGCCTAGTAACATTGCACAAAAAGCGTTATATTTACCGCTTTTTATGATGTGTTGGTGGTAGATTATGATTTCGGGCCATAGGATTCGCGCCGCGGTCGCGACGTTGGAGTGTGCCAGGGGGGTTCCCCTTCCGGCAGAAGTTTTTTAATCAATGTTATGATTCATTTACTTAATTCGGGTGCACATTAGAGTAGATTTTCAACGTGGAATTGTGGTTTGGTTTACATTTTAATTTGAAATTCGTAAGTTAAATTTGTTATGCTTGAAATTGCGGATTGGGAAAAAAGTTTGTCTCGAAGGTGGTAGAGTGGTAGATTGTTTATATAATGAAGAAAAAGCGGTAGACTTGGCACCTCTGTTTCTCGTCTGGAGGCCGACGTCAAAAGTATCGTTCTTGTAACTACGCCATTGCCATCTAACGGATTAATAAATACTAATATTGGAGGACATGGACTAGCGCGTAATGTTTTGGATATCAGTATGCTCTTCAACGAAGTGTGTAGTAAATACAGTCCAATCTGTGATCTTGCTTTCACAGCTTAGCCATTACTAAACAACTTCGCCCATGCAATGTTGACCATCCATGGCTATGTTTCATACTGTTTTGCCTACATGAACGTGTGTATAATACCCAGACGCTTCTTGCAAAAACATATTGCCAGGTGGACCATGATAATAATATATTAATGTGCTGTTCTTTGGTTACGTATGTTGTTTACGTATGTTGTGTACTTATTATATTTAGTGACTGTGTATTTATTTGCTGCAGAGACGAATTTCCGGAGACAACGCGAATGCGATTTTGAAATGGAGTTCCGCGACTGTCTGACCAAGGGTTGCTATTCGATACATGCACGTGGCCTCATTCCCCAAGAGAACATTTGAACTCCGTTTGTTTGCAAACTTGTGGAATCAACGTTAACTCAGCACAATCAGGACAAGCTAGGCGGATCATTAGTCTCGGTAACTCGTATACTTTGAATACCGTATGCTACGGGGGATTGGTTCGATCTGGCAGTAAAATCTTATCAAAACATGTCATTTCTTCGATTACCATCGGTTGGTCCGTTATATGCACACAGATAAGGTGATGTGAACGAAATTGACCACGTTTCGAAACTATAGTATGTGGACTATGATTTTCAATAAACAGGTTAAATGCAAATGAATTATGATTGTCTTCAACCACAACTATTTTGATTACTTACTCAATGTTTCGACTTCCATGGACAGCCTTCATCAGGAATTCTGGGACACCAAGTTCTTCCTCTGCTCGCCAGTTGTCTTGGCAAGCAGGCCGTCCCATACGTGACTCAATATATATCCACCTCGTCTCGATTCACGCGAAAGACAACTCCAGTCAAGATATATAGATTGAGTCACGTATGTCACACACACGCACGCACGCACGAATACACACATATACACAGTGGAACTGGTGGAACAAGTTCATGAATAACCTTTAGTTAGCTTTAGTTTACTTAGCTTTATAGGGGTAGCAATGCTTTTTATACTAAATAAAAAATATTTCATGTACATAAAAAGGCCTATTCCTGTGGCATTAGTTGTCAATATGTATTAGCAGCCATCTTGACAATAGAAATGGCTGCCAAATCATTAAATGCTGGAATCCACAGCTTATATATCAGTTTCTAAATATAACCGTGAAACATGTATTACTGGGACTAGACGCACTTTTTGAGACCTCAGATTACAAGCCTATCTACAATTTAGATTACAAATCACATAATATATGCCATCTTTTTTAATATAAAGATTGTCACCATCACCAGTTACAAGATCACGGAGCTATTATATTGTGGAAGGATCTGCGTACCTAATTGTGCTTCTAATTGCATGCATAATGTACTGTACTAACTACCTTTACTGTACACTGTGTATATCACCTTAATAGGAGATGTGGACATGAGTTAGCCGCCTGGTGGCGATGCTGCCTGACCGTAGACTTGTAAGGTGCTGCCACCATTCGCATTAGTAAATGACTGCGGACATGGAATGAAATTGGCAATGTGAGTTTGAGAGTTTTCCGTGTGCTGTAGAGCACATTATATATTTAAGTCTTAACGGCCCTTTGTAGACGTCTATGCACCTGACAAGTGTACACTTGTGACCCCGGCCGACCAAATCGGTGATTAGTCGGGATTTCAGATTTCGCGTGAGAGCCGCTCAAAGCCAAATTAGCAAATATGACTATCATAGTGATTTTCCAGTTTGTAAAGAAATGCAATTTTCAGCATTTCCTTTAACACTACATGCGTTGCTATATTAAAACTTAGTAATAACAAGTGTTTTTAATACAATCTAGAATGAGCCCTATCGATCACCTGTCATAGAATGACTGAAACAAAAGGATTTTGGTCGCTTTTTTACGGCGTAATTAGCCATGTCGCTGCGGGGTTACCACGTTATTTTGGGTATCACCGGAAAGCACGTGACGTCGTGTTTTCCGTCAACACGTCCATGCTCGATGGACAGAAATAGCTCAAATTCGACCAATAAGCAGCCACCTGTTTACGACTTTGGCATGCTAATGAGATAAGTCAGGTGTCACGAGTCGTGCTCTGTCAATTTCTATTGGATGATCGCCTTTGCACATACGCAGTTCCGCTACTCAAATCAAAACAAGGAAGCCATTTTGCGAGTGGTCAGTTTAGAAGTTCATTGTTTTTCTGGAGAGTTTTATCAAGGGTGTAGTTAAATTGTGTCGTATACGATCGTGCGGTGGCTTAATGCACCCATCGAAGACGATGGTGCATTCGAACGGCTAAGTGAAGAGTATACACTGTCCGGTGTCGACGAATCAAGCGACAATGACACGGAGTCAGACTGCGAAGCGACCGAAGGCGGTGCCATTCCTGTGCCCGACAGCGTCCGTGATACTGAAGGCAGCGAAGGCGACGTCGCTGAGTTTAACATGCTGACAACTGACTTGGATGTAACAATAGAACGGGCGGTGGCTTTACCCGAATACGTTCTACCGGAGCAAGATGATATCCTCAAAGCGACTGCTTTTGTGTTTGTTTACATTCAATCAAGCCTCAAGGCCTTGTTCAATCAAACCAGATTCGATCACTGTCATTGCATATTTTGCAAGCCTAGTAACAATTTAGCGACTACTATGATTATATTTTTAGTTTACAGATATGCCTACATTAAATAGTCACCTGTGCTGCTTAAATATAAATGATATGGCTATACTTTGTTTTAACTGTCATGTTTCATAATAAACCAATAATAATGATTTACTGATTCGATTACAGGTGCGGATGCAATTTGAATGCTGGTGAACCATGCTGTTCCCTGTTTTCACTAGAGGAAATGGTGTCAAGGCGATTGGACATATAGAAATGACTTCACGCAAGTGTTTTGGCGGATAGGCTGCTATGATAATAAACATCATGCTAACATTAGTTTGCTCATGTTTCTGATTTTATAGAGGTGACGTAAAACATATAAAACATAATTATACAATCATATTTCACCAAATTAAGCATGAAAGACTGGTGCAACTTTCGTTCCCTTTTAAGATAGATGGATTGTTGTATAAATGCAGCCAGCGTGCAAAACATAACACTCCTAAATAATATGCTTGAAAATGTGCATTGGATATGCTAGTTACCGAACCAAGACATCATACAATATCGGGTCTACGTGATATAATCCTCCCATAATATTTAGGGTTCTTGATTTTCAACAGATTCCACCATATTGTTTAAGATTAAAATGTGGTATGTACAATGTGTGATTGTACGCCTCATGTATCAAACCAATTTTGATTGTCTCTGCCAAGAAATATATTTGTCAATATCTGCAGTCATGATTATATTTATTGGAGCCTATTCATCAGGATAGTTATTAAAATTATGTTTGACATCACTCAAATACTAAGGTGACATTGTGAATGTTGATGTTGCTGTCAGTACAATGTCTTATCTGATTTGTGAACATAAGTGTTGTGCTATGTTCACATCTACAATAATAACTAATAAGTAATATTATTGCATGTTGACAGCATCATCAATACAACGTTGATGGGACTACTCAGTCCATTCTACAAGCCGCTGCCTGGTATCAGTGGTACCAGCACTTCACGTTTCACTGGGCACACCCAGGGAAAGTGTTAGTGCACTCAACACTTGACTCCACCGAGACAGTGTTCAATATGATGACCACAGAGGTCGGTGCCCCTGTCGCTGTACCAGCACCCGGAATGGATGCATAGCGACAGTCGTACCTGTATGACATCATCCAAGAGTTTGTGTCAGATGCGCAGAAAGACATACTGTGTTGAAAAACCAACAACATCGGCATCTGCAACCATGGCACCACATGGCACCACAGGGGAAGACCCGTGGTGGACCAATTCCATCAAACCATGTTCACTAAACAGCGAAGTATGTTCACAGGCAATCAATGTGTAATTCAGCAATCATATTTTACAAACATTTGGTATTCTTAGAATGTAATTATTGGTTATTACATACCATCAGTGTTAACAATGATCTATTTTGTATGGAGCTATTCAGTATCATAATTTTAAACATTATTATGTATAAGAATTGTCTTTAATTCTGGTGAACTAATTTTGTATGTCCTATTAAAATAAGTTTTCAGATTTATCCTTCATCCCTCTAATGTCATTGTGGTTTAATTGTTGCAATATAATTCATTGCTTTTCATGTATTCTATTCAGTAATATTTTAAGAATTCCTTGGAAATCTCAATTTAAACGTTTTGTGTTTACCCCTACCTTATTCATTCAGCGTAACTTTGCCAATGTTTGCAGCAGCACATTTTTAATGTTATAAACTCAATATGTATATGCTTTCCATGTACATAAATAATACAAAACTTTAACAGCCATTTTCATAAGTTTTACTTGTAGACCCCTACCGTGTACATTGTAGTATAACTTTGCCAATTATTCCTTCTAGTGTGCAATTATACATTCATACTGTGTGCCAAATACGAATGTTACACGCTCAATATTGTCATGCTTTATTTGCACATAAAGAATGCAAAACGTGTAAAGTGCAGCATAACTTTGCCAAATTTTGCAGTAGCAGATATGTTTTCTAGTGTGCGATTATACTATAACGTAAATAAAGTGTGCCAAATTTGAATGTTATACACTCGGTATTCCTTGCTTTCCGTATACACGAAGAATACAACATTTTAACGACCGTTTTCTCCTTTTTTACTTTTTTACCCCTACAACGTACAATGTGGCATAACGTCGCCAATTTTTGTAGCAGCATCATAATTTTTGGAACACTGTAAAGCTGTTTCATACCCTGTCCGAAAAACATAAAAACAAAACAAATCCCTACTTATCACTGGTTTGCTCACCGGGATCACATATATAAGATACAATTCAACAACACGTAGAAACACACACACACACACACACACACACACACACACACACACACACACACACACACACACACACACACACACACACACACACACACACACACACACACACACACACACACACACACACATGCGGGTATTTCTTAATTAGCAATTTTGAGCGATCTTGAGATATTAATTGCTCCTAGTTGTTCTTCGGTTGACCATGATTTTATATGTTTGAAAAGACGCAGTAGAAGATGAATATCGCTTTGATCATAGTGTTGGGAATGGACTGTGCAGTGATTGACTTTTATTCTGTCGGCGAATCTCTACCCGCATACCATGATGATCTACACCTGGCAGTAACTGCTCAGGCACGACATTGTTGCAAGCATTTGCAGCGCCTCAATCGCAACGTAAACAACGAGCGCTGCAGCCAAGGTGAGCGAGTGTAGCGCTGCAGCCAAGGTGAGCGAGTGTGAGTGTGTGTGTGAGCGAGTGTGAGTGAGTTCAAAGTTATAAAATGTAGAATGCGGTACACTTTTTTTCTGAATAATAATTAAGTCGGGTTTTCAACGCTTACGTTGACATAGTATGATAAGCAATACCTTACGTGACACACTTAATCAGTATAAGTATAATTTATACAACGTGATGCAGACGTATGGCGCAATGTCGGAAGCCTCCCCTCTTAAGTTCGCCACATTCTTTTCTTCCTGACAGCGGGATCGCCACTTGAAACGAAATGCAGTTGAAAACGCGATCGTGATGCTTATTCTCTGTTCCTGTCTCTATGTCTGTCTGTCTGTCTGTATATCTGTTGTATATATGTTGTATGTATGTATGTATGTATGTATGTATGTATGTATGTATGTATGTATGTATGTATGTATGTATGTATGTATGTCTCTCTCTCTCTCTCTATCTCTCTCTCTCTCTCTCTCTCTCTGCGTGTGCGTGTGCGTGGTGCGTGCGCACTTTGTGCATTATGGTTGATACTGGATCACACACAAGTAGTAAGTCCATGTCAGTTAAATTAGTAAATTCGACTAAATATGTACCCACTCCAATTGCGTGCTACGCTTGTTGCAACGTAGACCTATTGTCTGTTATATTACCAATACTAGCTGAGCTGCCTGGCTTTGCACAAGGAGCAATTGCAGATATGTTTTTGTAGTGATAGCATCATCTACTTATAGCTACACTGTTACTATTATGTAGCAAGTTTTTTCAAAGCAGGGATATGAATAGCTACAGTGCTACTATAATGTAGCTAGCGGGTGTAGGTTATGCCAGACGCTTCTCCTACACGCTTTCTATCCATGAACACTTCATTGGGGGTGGGGTACAGATAAACTATAACAACTTGAAAAGTATTAATACAAACCTACAAATGTGTATGCATAACCATTATGATTATGATGATATAGAAAACAAAATAATTCCATCGGCGCAACATCCGTAACAGCCTTGTTGGATCCACCGAACAACAAAACTGCTTTAACTATGCTTATGTGCCACCGTGCACGCGTAAAAAATTACAGACACATACATGTGAAACAGAGGCCGTGCATATAACTCAACAGACAGACAGATAGACGTACAAACATACAGACAGACATACATACACTGCTGCATAGATTACATATAATGCGAAGAAACATAAGTATAGGGTCAAACTAATCAGTGTTTCCCCTAATATATGACAAGCGAGGTCGGCCACCTCGCTGTTTTATTTTTCACGACCTCGTCCAATATACGTAAAAGATAACACATAAAAGCATTAACACGTACACTTAATTCCATCGTGGTCCACAAGTTGTTGTGCGCAAACACTAACCTCAATGGAAAAGTTCGAACACACTTCAATTGCACCAGAATGCGCCATTTTATAGCTTCCTTGTGTTACACCACCTCACACGTCATCTTACCCAGGGGAACACTGCTACTGAATTCTGCAGGTATATCAAACCATCGCCCGTTCCATTCAATGCATTTTTAATACAGCTGCTTAATACAATTAAGCGAATCCGAGACAAATTAAATGAGGCTGGCTATAACGTGTGGATGGATGTAGACGACACGAGTGAGGGAAATTAATTTGTTTGCTTAGAAAGCCCTTCAGATGTAGGTTACCAGCATGTTTTTTCTAAACCTTCCTATCGCTCACACATATATTCACGCGTCCACCCCCAGTCAGTCATGCGTTGAGGTTTAAAGATTGTGACTGACGAGCAGCAGAAGAAGCTGACAGTGAAACTGCCACCCACAACCACCAAACAGTCGAGCAAGCATCGGGCGTATATATGTTGCTCTGGTGCGGTGAACAAGTGAGTCGACAAACATTACCAGCCATGAACGAAACCGGAAAGCGGTCAGTGTCTGATGATTACACCCATGACGCTGGCAACCCATATCAGATACCTCAATATATCTACAGCAAAATAAACTGTCACGGGAAGTGCTGCATCGTCAGACACATTTAAGGCAACCAGGAGAGGCAAACCAGTGAGAGACGTGTTTGTGTCACTAGTAGCAAAAACGTCAAACCGGAAGACCTAGAACATTACATAGCAAGCAATGGTTTTACCGTGATGTGTGTGTGTGTGTGTGTGTGTGTGTGTGTGTGTGTGTGTGTGTGTGTGTGTGTGTGTGTGTGTGTGTGTGTGTGTGTGTGTGTGTGTGTGTGTGTGTGTGTGTGTGTGTGTGTGTGTGTGTGTGTGTGTGTGTGTGTGTGTGTGTGTGTGTGTGTGTGTGTGTGTGTGTGTGTGTGTGTGTGTGTGTGTGTGTGTGTGTGTGTCACAAACTGAAGCCAAGAAGAATTCATACAAGCTAACAGTGCCAGTGTGTGCATTCGATAAACTGTTTGACAGCAGTGTCTGGCCTGAAGGCATTGGTATTCGTTGATTTCACTTTAAGAGCACGCATATGACGTGATGTAATTATCTTATGATAGAAACTACTCTTCTTAAATATGGATAGTCACCTAACTATTTTCAGTTATGACTGCACTGGCTTTGGGCCAGGCAAGCCTGAATATGTGTCTGAACTAATCAATGCACATGGTTTTGTTTTATTCCAGGAACATTGGTCAAGAGACTTTCATAGGATTAAGAACATGCCTGATAATAATGTCACTATTTTATCTCATGATGTTTGTGGAATATATAACCACGTGTTTTTAAGTGGCAGAGGATATGGTGGATGCTCTATTTCATGGAAAATTTCCTATAAATGTATTGTGAACTCTAATAGAATATGTGCAGTTAATATAACTACAAGCAACATGTCATTATTACTTTTTAATGTGTATATGCCATGTGATATCAGATCTAATGATGATCTGTAATGCGATATTTTCAGTGAATTTTTTAGTGTACGAAATATAATGAATTGTTCTAACTTCATCATTGGTGATCTGAACACTTCTGCTCAGCGTGTATCTTCAATTTTTTTAAAACATGTAAAGTACATAATGAGATATTGAATAAATAAATTAATTTTATGAAGTTGTCAATACAATTTATCATGTCAGAATTGATCTGCTGAAGTTTGGCGTGTTTGTTGTTTATGTACGTACGTACAGACGGCGACCATCACATCATGATCAGTTACCAGTGGGACCGCCAGGATATGATCAAGTGAATCCGACACAAAATGAAGGAGACTGGCTACAAAGTGTGGAGGGACGTGGATCACACCAGTGAGTGAAATTAGTTTGTTTGTTTTGAAAGCCCTTCAGATATAGGTTAACAGCATGTTTTATCTAAACGTTCTTACCTCTTGCATGTATACTTATATGTGAAATTGTATCTCAACGAAGCGACATATACTCCCTACATAAAAAAACTAGATAAAACGTCCCTTGTTAATACGACGTTGTTCCCATATAGAACTACAGTGTGTGTGACGATAAAATTAGTAACATTTTAAAGTTTCGCTTTACCACCACATGTTATTTACTAAAGACACATTAATAAGAAACCAAAGTGTTTCTTTTGCAAGATACACCTAACCAGTCGGAATTCTTAAATAGCTGTTTATTTTGAGTGATTATATTACAACGCCTTAGAAAACCCTTATAGCAATGGCCTTACAAAACCTTGTAGCAATGGCCTTACAAAACCTTGTAGCAATGGCCTTACAAAACCTTGTAGCAATGGCATACTGCGGTAATTCTTCTTTAGTAGATTGTATTGTTTTCCGGACGTGTGCGCACCAGGAATCATAGCAAGGGTTACGTTGATGTTCATTACATAAACGCAGATAAAACAAATAGAGCGAGAAGATATTTAGCGGCAAGATTGTATAAAAACAAAGTGCAGAATGCGTACGGGTGTTTTCTGAACGATAATGGGGATTCCCAAACATGCGTTGACATATTAAACATAAATACCTCTCAAGAAACTCAAGTGTTCGCTGTGTATATTTCAACTGCATCCCGCACCGCAGCCTTCTTCAGCAAACTGCAGTTACGGATGTGTCACATGACCCATGTCATGTGACACAAGCTGGAATCACATGTAGCAAGGATTTTCAAGTCCTATAACATCCCGGGTTACCACAAACCTATCAAAACCCTGATGTCACTGTTGGTACACCCAAAAGACAGAACAGCAAAGGCAGCAAAGTGTGGGGTAGTATATTACATACAATGCCCATAGTGTGACCAACACTATATAGTCGAAACAACCCGAACACTTGGCACAAGAATTAAAGAACACCTATCTTGTTGCCAACCCCTATCAGCTATAAGTGAACACAAACTGAACACAGGCCATCAGTGCTCTATGAAGGATGTTAAAATTCTAGACCACGAGAAGAACTGGCACAGGAGGAATATAAAGCAGGCGATTAACATCCACAGAGATCCACGTTGAACCGAGACGTTGGCCAGGAACTCCCACCAGTCCTACTTCAGCTTGTGTCACATGACATTGGTCATGTGACACATCCGTAACTTCAGTCTGCTGAAGAAGACTGCGGGATGCAGTTGAAATAAACAGAGCGAACACTAAGTTTCTTGAGAGGTAATTATGTTTAATATTAATAACCAAGAAACCGGATTATCTATCCATACAAAGTTGCGTTTACATGTTATAATAAGTCTTATATTAACCAATACATAATGGGAGATACACGTACAGTAAATACGGTGGTGTAGAGATTTTGGTGGGCAGGAGGCCGAATTAATACTGAGAAAATTTAGTAATGGGACGAGTTGATGATGAAATGAAGTGATAAAATGTAGATCAGGTTCTGTTCTGCTATGTTCTTACATTCGAGAGAAAACGGGTTCGAATTCGCTTGCTGCCGTTTCGAAGCTGCACAAATGAGCCACTGGCAGTAGTGAATATATGAACAAATACTCTTGACGTAGCAATTTCGGAGCAACTGAATGCTTCTCTGATATGTTGAGTTGGTGCTGGTCCGAACACATCTGCCAGGGGGTGAAATGTAAAGCGATTGAGCAGTCCTACGGTCTTCATACCGCGCAGTATTTGTCATTCATCGGCATTCAATTTTTCTTCTCTTTTTGTCAATTTAACCTCGCTTATTCTCTGAATACATTCTCTGAGTGTGTCCATCTCTTCCATCCATCCATCATAATATTCTTCCTTTTGAGGTGTATTGTTATTTCTATTTTTATTCTCTTATTTTCACGTTCCTTATTCTTTCACTTCTTTTCGATGTAATTATTATCCTGACGCAGTTGTTCTCTGCTACATGTAGCTTCTCCTTCATGCAAGTCAATCAATCATTCTTTTATTTCAGGCAAAAAAGTACATGCAATACGCATTATGTCCAAAGTAAAGGAACATAAAATAAAAATGTATTTTTTTACAAAAGTGTATAAATTGCACTTATCCACTTCATGCTTAATACAGAAGTGGTGTATACATCGCTGAATACAATACTCTGAGCAATTGTGGTCCTACGCGTAGATATAATAATAACAATAATTAACTTTTGTGGCGCCTATACCCCCAGGAACCTGAGTTCAGAGGCGCAGCAAAACAGAATCATTAAGCATAATTGTGAACAGGGAAGCGCAAAAGTCATTATCAGAACTAGGGATAACCGAAGATTTATAATGGAAATGCAATTTAGAATAAATATGTCTTGAGTGTTTTCAAAGTGATGGGGAAATCATTCCAGACCTTAGGCGCAGCGACAGAGAAAGCACGTTTGACCAAGTTAAGCTTTGTTTTAGAAGTTGTTGTGAAATTGATGATATACTGTACACGAGACTGTACATACTTTTTCTAAATGTAGTATTACAACAGTGAGTGCCGAACTAACAAACATAAGACTAGCAATACATCTCAAACAAACGTGTACTACACATACCTCCAACAATTTCTACCCTATATATTGCCTACCACCCTCATGCTGCCGCTCCTGATAACACTCTCTTTGTCATGTCCTCCGTCCGTACATATAATTCCCACCAAGTACAATAAACTGTCAACTTCCTTGGTCATATTATCCTCGATACGCATATGTGAATCCACATCCTGTTCGCATACACTCTTCCTCATCCTCACATCCTCAGTACGTCGTGTCCTCACGCAATTCCCCTGTTCATGTGCATCACCAAGACAAACAACAGAGATCTTAATAGATCGGAAGCCTACTCTTACTCCAAACTCTTCTGATATCACAAATCTTACCACTGCAGTTGGCTCCTTAAGCATTGCTTCACCATATTGTCATCTGCGTCTACTACCTCCATTCACTTAATAATGTCAAACGTTAGTTCCCTTGGTACTTTGTCATTTCCTAAGTGTATGTTAAAATATGAAGCATACACGATGTGCCGCTATGTCCAGAAAACCAGCTTGGCCTCCTCAAAATGCATAGTTTCACCAGACTTGAAATCAACAGAGCGGGCTATGATCTACATGACCACGGTGAAATCCAAGATGGAAAATGTCTCATATGTTAAGATGACAGCCTCTGAAATACGCTATGCAGAATTGAGGCCATCCAGAGGCGAGCTGTCAAAAGCATAGCTATTCCAGATGCATATGTGAACAGGAATGGCATCCAACTACAGGCAAAAAGAATAAAAATTGGTGCACTCACCTTGTTCCACCGGATATACCACGGAGATGTACCAAGTCTACTCACTTGCATGTTACCTCCTCTTCCAGTAGTGCGAAGAGCCATCGGGGCATCAACATTTCACCACACAGCTTCTGTGGCAATTCTATCATTAAATACTTTCGTACCGACCTCATCCCGCCACTGGAATTAAAATCCCAGATATACATCGCAAACCCAAAACAAGTCAGGAAGACCCGAACAGCATCCCCGAACGGTGTCGGAAGCCTCACCTCCTAATGTCCTAATGTCGCCACTACTTTCCTTCCTGGCAGCCGGTTCGACACTTTGCTAAAGCAGTTGACGACGCTAGCTTCACAGAAGTACAAAGAGAGTAACAACAATGTTGGTTGGTATGTGTGTGTGTGTGTGTGTGTGTGTGTGTGTGTGTGTGTGTGTGTGTGTGTGTGTGTGTGTGTGTGTGTGTGTGTGTGTGCGTGCGTGCGTGCGTGCGTGCGTGCGTGTGTGTGTGTGTGTGTGTGTGTGTGTGTGTGTGTGTGTGTGTGTGTGTGTGTGTGTGTGTGTGTGTGTGTGTGTGTGTGTGTGTGTGTGTGTGTGTGTGTGTGTGTGTGTGTGTGTGTGTGTGTGTGTGTGTGTGTGCTGCCAGATCAAAAATACTGGTGCTAGACATGAATGGGCACCAAAGAAAATTAACTCCTATACAATGTGCATTAACGTAGTGTTGTTGTTTGGTAAATAGAGGCCCGGTATCCACATGCAATGCTACGGGCCATCATTCCACTGATTGTGGAACCGGATGACACACCAGACGGCTGGCTCGGCATGCTTGTACGAATAATGCTGTACTTTAATTTTGCAGTGGAGAAATCGTTTGATTCGCCGAGTGAGGATCTTATTAAAGTGTCTATATGACGTGTGCGACCTTGCTCGAGAGATCCTTGAAGTGAAGTATTCATACAGCGCGAGCTGGTCCCCGTATCGGCCGACAAGTGAGTAGCTGTGGTTACCTATCGAATTTTTAACCTTAAAATTACGCGCCTCGCCGATTTCTAGGTCTGTTACCAGCCACTGAGTGCAAGGCGGAAGCGACGTAAATACACAACTCCTTTGGGCCGCTCAAGTGACTCTATTCTTGTTGTGTAGGAGCGCAATGTTCGGCCACTCCAAAAATGTGTGGCCAAAGGTGCATAGTCTTAGGCTGTAGTAAACGCACCTCGGATGAAACTAGTTTGCACAGGTTTCCGTCGAGAGATAAAACCCTGACGTGGGTTCGTGCAGTAGAAAACACGAAAAGTGAAGATGTTTGCCGATGACACAAAGCTAATCAACCTGTCAGGAGTCAGGAAAATCAAGAACATCTGTAATGCGAAATCGCCACCATGGAAGATGGGACAAAAGACTGGCTGCTACAGTTCAATGCTGACAAATGCAAACTAATATAAGTGGGGAGACTACCACCCAGAAACTACGCTATGACAAACAAGTCCGGAGCCAGAGTTAATATTGAATCCATAAATGAGGAAAAGGATGTGGGAGTGTGGGTGACTACCGACCTGAAATCATCAACGCAATGACTGAAAGCATCAAAGAAAGCATTGCAAGCTATTGGCATGGTGAGGAGATCCTTCAAACACATAACTAAAGATTCATTTGTGACATTATACAGAGCATATGTCCGACCACACCTCGAATTCAGTGTTCAGGCATGGAGCCCGTACATGGTGAATGACATCGACAGTCTAGAGAAAGTGCAAAGCAGAGCCACTAAGCTGGTAACCAGCTTAGGGAAGATCACTTATGAACAGAGACTAAGACACCTGAGACGACTACACTCGTTATACTGCCGGAGGCAAAGAGGCTACCTAATTGAAACTTCCAAATTATTAAACGGACTGGAAAACGTAGAAGCTAGTAAATTATTTGATATGAAACAGCCTGGAGGTACCAGAGGGCACACAGTGAAGATTGTCAAACCGACAGCCAGACTGTTGTCTAGGCAGAGATTCTTTTCGATCAGAGTGATCGATCTGTGGAACGGACTCCCGCAAAATGTGGTGGATGCCAAGACAGTCCCTTAGTTCAAAGCCAGACTAGATCAGCACCGGAATAGCCTGGTATATGGGTACCAACAAACGCCGATGGCCTAGAATAACCCATTAACCTGTAAGTGTAAGTGGAATGGGCTGGCCCCTCGCCAAGAAGTGTATCTGCTCTGCGCACTACGGGGCTGAGTGGTTCGAGGAACAAGCCACACCAAGTGCAGCAATAAAGCTGATGGCAGATCATGGGATATCTTACCGTAAACGGCGTTCCCTCAAGTCAGATGTCATTCCAACAATATGTTCTGTGTCCAGTAGTCGACGTACACCAAATAAGTTGCAAACAACAACCATCACCAAGGCAAGAGAGAGCAAGTAGGCCTAACTATCACTGCCATCAACTGATCATGCATCAAGGTTTATCTCCCTCCCATATAAGATAACCCATATAAAACATGAATTTGTCATTTTATTTGCCCATGGCATTGCAAATATGGGTATTCAAACTACTGGTGCTGGAGTGTACATTGTTGTGTACATTCAAATTGCGACTGATTTATATCACTGGTGTGATTAATATACAATGTTCCACTTCATTAAATAATTAAATTGTGTGGGTGTGCGTGCGTGCGTGCGTGCGTGCGTGCGGGCTTGCGTGCGTGCGTGCGTGCGTGCGTGCGTGCGTGCGTGCGTGCGTGCGTGCGTGCGTGCGTGCGTGCGTGCGTGCGTGCGTGCGTGCGTGCGTGCGTGCGTGCGTGCGTGCGTGCGTGCGTGCGTAGTAACGCAATCGGAGTCTGAAAGCAACATAGACCCTCGGTTCAGGGAATGCCTTCCTAATGGACAGGACTGTACATGAGGGTAGAGTCACCTGGATTCTTCTTCCTAAGTAGCCCCAGACCCAGAACATAAACTGCCTGTATGCGGTGTAGCGGTATCTCCTGGAAAACAAGAAAGCATTTTTTATTCAAACATTGTCTCTAATAAAAAGACTACCTAAGCTAGGGTCCCAGCCAGGAACATGACTCTTCACTTTATTGGGGAAACTGGATAAGTTGTAAAAAAAATTAATTTTATAAGCTTCGTATTTTGCAGCTAATTTCAGTTTACCCCCTGGTTAGTCTGATCTAGCCATCCCCCCAACCCATTGACTATGCCCCTTTGTTTTACCCGAAGCCTTCTGGAATGCCTAAGTGACAACATATTCAGAATTATAATTGCACACATAGATTAATGTTTGTTTTATTTGTATAAAAAAATTATCATTAGCAAAAGTTAGATATCAGTAATGAAACTTCCAGTGGCTATAATGTTTAATGTAAATTGCCGTGAGTGAGACTACTCGCTGGCATAGTGCCTGTAGAGAGACTGCAGCACCCACACATATAGGCAGACTGTCTGGAACCCAGGGTGATCTGTGATGAACTGCAGCTGTTTCTCGTATTGTACCCCATACTCCTCCATGAAGTGGACTACATTTGGAATATATTTGCAGCACACACACACACACACACACACACACACACACACACACACACACACACACACACACACACACACACACACACACACACACACACACACACACACACACACACACACACACACACACACACACACACACACACACACACACACACACACACACACACACACACACACACACACACACACACACACACACACACACACACACACACACACTACACTGTGGTCTTCATGTTAGTGCAGTTTGAGCAGACACCTGTCAGATGACAAATGAAATAGGCACAGTAATTTTTCTTCAAAAGTGGGGGCTGAGGTTGTATCTAGGAAGATATTATGTTCTTTGGAGAGATGTGCCATCTTTTTACTGATATGTTAACTAGCCTCTCTCTATTCACAAGTTCTTGTGTTAACAAGCTGAGTAACACAGTTTGGTATTTGGTTGAGATCTAGGGATGAAAACCTCAAAATATGTGTTATTATTGTGTGTGTTTACTAATATATTTTGCAATATATATATATCCTGTAAGAAATACATGTAAGCTTGATTGATTATCTGTTGTGAGCTTGTTGGCAAAGAAGTATACTTGAGTGAATCAGCATTAATATGAATAAAACTGTGTTACATCGAAGTCAAGATATAAATCATTCCTGAATTGTGACACTACTTTGTACTATATAGAAATAAACAGTTACCACTCGTATTGATATTAACGTTCCATACGTATCGTTTGCAAAAAAACAGGTGTTAATGAAATATTGTACCATTGTATTGACATGACAATAAATGTCCATACAACAGTATTGCTTATACGGTAAAATAATCGTTTGACAACACGTGGTGTAATTAACAAGACGGTCACGCTCGAGTGACAAATACAGCAAAATAGAGGTATAATGTTAGGGTAGGCTGCAGCGACACAAGAGACGTTGTTTCCAAGCATACAATTCTAGCAATGTTCTTTGCTCTGTTAACCGAATCGCAACACATTTTCAAGGCTGGCTGATGCCACATGCAAAAGTCCATTACTTTTTTTAAATACTTCGTCCAAATTTGGGGAAAAAAGGATGTAGCTAAAGCAGTAGGCTAAGGGGCGTGTCTACATCCCATTCATCATGGTGTTGTAATCGATAGATGTCCTCGTCTATAATTGTTATCTCGCTCCCTGGTGCCGGTTTTTCCGCAGCGTACGTTTCGAATATGTATGCGCAAGGTCCCATAGGTGGTTTAACAACGTGTGCGCTGTCGTTGTCACTTATTTCATCCGCAAGTAAACAATAACCACTGGAGGAATGAGAGGAACTAGATTAGCAATCGCTGGACGCCATTGTGAACTCATGTGTAAACACCACGCACACGTGTGCTTTCACGTCTCAGCCCATCAGTGCGCGTGCGCAGGAAAGTCGTCTACTCGCTGCAGAATCTCTCTCAACTTCAAACACATACTGCTAAATGTAACCAAATCGAACAGCTAAATCCACCAGGGTTACATAAATAACGGTTGGGGTTAGAGATAAACAGTTTCGTGTAATTGCTAAGTAGAGGTTTCTTGATGAAACACACGTGTGTTTTATCACTGCGAGAAACGTGTCAGGCACTAAGGAAATTGAGCGCCAACGAAAAGACTCTCAGTCTCAGATGAAATGTAAGTGGGATAGTGAAATTGTATGTTTTATTTTATTCAACATCCGTTTCAGAAGAATAACCATTAATATGTTCTATATAAATATATTGTAACACATCAGATAACGACAACACCGAGAGTTGTATATTTCAAATCGGGAGGATACGTGGGAGGTGTATGTGGAATCGCGATTGTCCGTAACAATCGTCCTTCTCGTCAGGAGAAGGACGACGTCAGAAGTATCATTGTTGTAACTACGCCTTTTCCATCTAGCGGATTAATAAATACTAATATTGGAGGACGTGGACTAGTGCGCAGTATTTTGGACATCGTGGTTCAATATGCTCGTCAACGAAGTGTGTAGTATATAGTGTCCAATATTTGATCTTGCCTGCACAACATAGCCATTGTTAAAGCTATTTCACCCATGCAACGTTGACCACCATGGCTACTTTCCGTACGGTTTTGCCTACATAATCGTGATTACGTTTCTTGCTTTTTGCAAGAAACATATTCCTGGGTGGACCATGACAATCACTTATTAATGTGCAGGCCGTTCTTCGTTTACGGATGTTATGAGTTTTTATGTTACTGTTTTAATCCAAATAGGCACGGATTGTTGACATTTTCTATGCCGACCATAAGAGTCGTCATACTTATGATATTTAGTGCTCGTGTATTTATTTGCTGAAGAGACGCATTTCTGGAGACAACGCCAATGCGATTTTTAAATGGAGAGAGAACAACATTGAACTTCGAGTTGCTATATTTCTAATACTGCACTGGACTAAATAGTTTTATTGCGTAACTAACCAGTACATATATTGCATTGTTAATCGTATACCTGACTCATTATATGTTTTTGTGTTAAACATGATTATCCAGATGTGAACACACGCACGCACGTTATCATACCCGTTCTATGGAATGAAATACTAATGATTGTCAGGACATCTAGTTTGGCGGCTTCATCGAGGAAAGCCCTGAAAGCATTCCTGTTCTGTCATGAGTATTCTGGACAAAACTAACTGATGAAACTTGTTGACAACTGTTGTTGTAGAAAGAATGCATTGTATATTATATATGTTTCGTTCTTGCCGAAGTTCCTTTTAATTTAATTCTTCTTACTAAAAAAAATGTAATGACGTTTTTACCTTTGTTGAATTAGATTTTATTATTACTGATGGTATTATTATTTTGACACATATATTTAATTAACTTCACATGTAAATTAATGGCATTAATTGTAACACAATTATATGTATATTTTAAGAATTTTTATTTTTTTATTTTACGTAAACCGCAGTGACTTCTCAGTGAAACTGTGCTGTATAAAACATGCCTTATTTTTATGTAGAAATAAGATCGCATCACATTATGTGAGATAGAAGGCTGTCGATATTGAGACGTAGAAAAGTATATCAACTGGAGCGGTGAAGCAATACATAAACTAGCCTTCCCTGATGGCGGCAGCGATGAAGACCACTAAAAACAAATTGCATTTTACAATCATATTAAATTTGTCATGAAACCCTTCCACATATATATTTCTACTTTGCTTGCACATGTTGCTAACAATGTCTGCGTCGGCAGCTCCAGATATTTACACGGACCGTACATTTATACAACAAAAAAGGCTGAAATCAATTAGTGCTATAAAAATCAACAATCAAATTATTTATAGGGTCATCATCATTTCAACAATTGTCAGCCCACTGCAGGGCAAAGGCCTCCCCAAGTTGGTACCATTTACTTCTGTCTTGTGCCGTTCTCATCCATGGCATGCCAGCAAACTTTACAATTTCATCTCTCCATCTCGTTTTTATCGTCCCTGACTTCGAGAACCTATCTTTGGTCCCCATTATGTTGTTATCTTTGTCCACCTGTTGTCCTTAGTTCTGGCAAGGTGTCCCATCCATCTCCTTTTCTTGATTTTAACATGTTTTATGATATCCTGGATTTTAGTTTGCTCTCTAATCCATCTGCTAGTTTTTTCTATCTCTTTTGGTATTTCCCAGCAT
>OY759269.1:40408238-40430738 GCA_963662155.1 Lamellibrachia columna | reverse complement strand
ACTGTGCCAAACTAGATTACAAGTCCTGAGTGGTTTAACAGCAACATAGTTGTCACGTTGCCGGACCAACTGCTAAGCTACTTTTAGACAAAATAACAAGAAGTTTCATTTAGATCAACTGAAGGAGATGTCGGACGATGAAGTAAGCCTGGACCGTGTGAGAGAGACGATGCTTCGACTGCACAAGACCAGTGACTACACGTCAAAGAGCTACCGTAGTGATATCAGGGTTAGTAATGCATTGTTCTTGCTCATGTCATTAAGACTGAATATTTGATAAGACACCTCTAGGCAATCTCCACTGGGGCTCAAACGTCCTACAAGGGCATGTTCAGTGTTCACAAAGCGAAGCGTTTTTATTACTATTGCTTAGATTAAGTTAGATATGCATGAATCATCTATTTGTAGTTCACTATGTGAGAATACCTGTAATTAAACACAAAAACACATAGTTATAAACTTAACAATACAATAAGTTCAACATGTTAGGTCAGACATGCGTTGCTCCTGGTTGTTGCTGAATAAGGCATATATTTCTGTACTAATGAAATGTACATCAACTGCTTGAAGTGCAGCGATTTGATTTGAAACATGTATGTGATTTATAGGTATTGTAGCATTCTGCTTGTCAAGCTATGGCGTAAAAACGTGGGGCTTGAAATGTGACATAATTAAATACAAACGAAAGTTGTCAGAATTATACGTGCTATCAAATATAATGCTCTCGCGTGGTCATTACGTAAGCATTACGCTACTAAAAGTAGATCACGTTTTATAGTTACAAGGATTAATATTATATTACACATTTCCAAACTACTAGTGTCATCGATCAAATCATACGTGTCGATGAAAACAATAATAGTCATACCTTTAGCATTCGTGGACCATACAACATACACATTAGGGTAAGACGCGAATTTGCGAAACGAAGTATAAGATACAGTTTGCCACATTTAATAAACAATGCCGCTGAATCATTATAACATAAAAAAATATCATCTGTAATAAAACGGGGCAATCTACATTTTTACATGTAACATCGTGTGAAATAAAGAATGTTTAGCGCCCGCCCGCCCGCCCGCCCGCCCGCCCGCCCGCCCGCCCGCCCGCCCGCCCGCCCGCCCGCCCGCCCGCCCGCCCGCCCGCCCGCCCGCCCGCCCGCCCGCCCGCCCGCCCGCCCGCCCGCCCGCCCGCCCGCCCGCCCGCCCGCCCGCCCGCCCGCCCGCCCGCCCGCCCGCCCGCCCGCCCGCCCGCCCGCCCGCCCGCCCGCCCGCCCGCCCGCCCGCCCGCCCGCCCGCCCGCCCGCCCGCCCGCCCGCCCGCCCGCCCGCCCGCCCGCCCGCCCGCCCGCCCGCCCGCCCGCCCGCCCGCCCGCCCGCCCGCCCGCCCGCCCGCCCGCCCGCCCGCCCGCCCGCCCGCCCGCCCGCCCGCCCGCCCGCCCGCCCGCCCGCCCGCCCGCCCGCCCGCCCGCCCGCCCGAACCCGGTCTTCGCAATTGATAATCCTACGATCTAATCACTATGCTGCCCCGCCCGGTGTAACACACATTATGTAATTTCTCCAGTTCATCGACGATGGCATCTGTTCGTCAATCAACGGCGCAAAAGTCATAGACGTAGTCGTTGAATGTGACCTGATCTCGCTGTTCGCCGATATCTACGCGAAGTGCTTCCACGTCGACTGGTCGGGGAAAGTTGCCAGCATGGACCTGGTTACCATAGCCTTGTTAGACGGCACCGACAAGTCGTCCGCTTTATGCAAGCAGACGATTGACAAAAGGCTGCCTCGAGTCATCCTGAAATACCTGAGTGACCCGAAGACACAGCCGGATCAGCTGAAAGAAGAAAACATTAAGAGATTGCACAGGCACATCCTTGGTATACTCCATAATGTTGTGCAGGTTGGTTAATTATTTTCAGTTCAATTATATATCTCACGTAAATGGTTGGGAGAATAAGAAAAATACCTTAACAAGGATCAGATCAATTTCGATGAATATAAGCTCCAGTAAATCATATTGATATCTAGTGACTTACATGAGAGGAAAATGTGGTTCATTTAATTGTACATGCGATGTATCTTTTTCCCCGCAAGTGCAGATCACCCTGGGCGCAGGCGATGTTCTGACTTACAACATACTGCAGTGTTGATAAACAATTAGCGCGACCGTCTCAGCGACCGCTGCGAACCTAGCGGCTAGGAAAGTTAGGTATTTCTGGTAATGGATTACGAACGCAAAACTCCTATGGCAAAATAGTTCCTACATTCTTCAACACTGTTGATCCATGCATGCCATGCTTTCAATAATAGAACTAAGACCCACATAGGATTATGAACTCGCTCAATGTCAGATTAGTAATACTGTAAAATACTATAAAGATATGTTGTATAGTTTCATTGAACCCCATGGAGAAAATAGAAAGTCATTAGAACTGATGAGGCAGCGTTGTCATTAAAATATGGCACACTCCTATGAATATATGTAAAATATAAATGCTTTTGACAAGCGAGAACACGTATTTTTCCGTTGCAGAAATGCACCGCCGCACGCAAGGCCTATCGCGACGCATCGGCCGTTGACATCTTATCCAAGTTGGTATCGATCGAGGAAGGAAAGCCAAAATGCATTACCATTTTCATACTCGCCTATATCACATCGGAAGACGAAACTGAGAAGATGGGTGCACATGACGACAACAGCATCGCTTTAGTCATCAAAATGTTGCGCCAGGTAACGCCACATCATCGCGAAAGTCTTTACATAAAGTACCCGTCATTAATGCATCATAAAATAAAATGAATCAGTACTGATCGTGTTAAACAAACTGGGGTTGCCCATACATAGGAACTGGTGTCAGGTTTTTGTAGACGCATTCGACCAAAGTTAAACTGTTGTAATTTAATAGTGTGCACTGTTCCTGTGTTCGTGTGCGTATATAATTATTAAAACGCAAGGAAAAGTATTTAGTTTTAGAAGTAATCGTTGTATTAGCTATTCCGTCAATTATGTTATCATCCATCATTTGTTTTGAAGAAACACTGATTTGTTCATACAAAAAACACCCAATCTATACGTGGAATAATGACATCTAGATCCGAGATTTAGAACCAGCGTAAGAGTATTAGTCGAATATCATTCCAACAATCAAAATGCAGTTGCACTGTTTATATTAGATGTGTCAACAGCATTCTTAAAACTTGGTTTGTTTTATTACAGGTATATAAGGTAAAGGACGGCCGTACGGTTGACGGATTCCGTAAGGACGAATTAATCGAGGCAAATATGATCTACTACTTTGCAGTTAGCCACATATAAACACCACACGAACCGACGACGAGCAACTTGTTTAACGTTAACTCGCCAAAGAGTCTCGTGCGCCTGACACCATTATATTCTACAAGATCATGTTAGCAACAAGTGGTAGAAACAATGTCTATGAATCGCACACAATTTACGTTGGATGCAAACGAAACACAACGTAATTATTCCTGTGGGTGTTTAGGCATATGCCGCACTGTTAATTGAAACTGACATACGTTGTCATCAAAGCAGTGATTTCATCACTCGAAATTGATCTTCTGTTTCCACAGGGACTGAACAAACTGGCGAACAACGACTTGAACAAGTGGCGCATTGTCCGCATGGGGGCGTTACCCGTCTACACAGAACTATTGACGATTGGCAGCCAACAAGAACAACGACTCGCTTGTCAGGGACTTTGGCGACTCGCATTCAAGTGCAGTGACATAATGAAGCAAGAGCCCGGATGTGTCGACGGTAAGTAAATTATGCGTAGGACTAAATTTCTACTACACTATTGGATCAATCGGCAATACAAATGTCAGTGCGCCACATGTCAGCACCACAGGTCAGCGTCAAGTGCGCCCGGGACGCCAGTTTTTGGCCAGCCACGATATCCATGGCGTCCTTCCGTCGAGAACTATTCGGAAATGGCTAAGTTTGCAAGCACCCCATCGTCGACACGCACCACGTGGTCCGAGAGGCGCCATCGTATGTCCGTTGCATTTATACTCAGATGGTCGACAACGATATCATTCATACAATTTCACATTGTTTCACGAGGAGTAAACGACGGAAGGCATCCAGTTTATTCGTTTCTCTTTTCGCAATCTGAGTCGCTCGCTGATGTGTTGCTTTCACAGCCCCAAAGACCACATGGAACGGAACGCAAGCATTTTCCAACGAGACAGGTCTTTAACTTCTCCGAGCAGGGATCCAAGTTTGTGTAGAGTCCTCCAATCTTCGGTGACACGGTCGGCATCACGGCTGATGATCGTATGCTGCAGTTTGTTGACGTTGACGTTGACGCACTGTAGCCACACATGCGGTGTTGTTGGCGCGATCTCGTTGACTTTGCACAAAATTAATAGTCATTGTCAGTCGAACTCTATCGTCCGCGTATATTGTCTCGGTGAGTACGTCGCAGTAGGCTGACGGTCGGCTTGAAAGAGTACCGGCAACCCATCCAGACGATGATGTTCAACAACTTACTGCACGGTTTTTAAAATTGTTTATTCTGTTGTGTTTAAAGCATACCTTTTTATATTTCGAATTAATTGTTGATAATATATATCTACTCTCAACAGCAACATGTTCGTATTTATTCCTTTATTAATAAGTAATCTCGAAAGTGACTAGCGGCAATACGGCTCATCATAATCTGTATTTGCAGCATTGAAGAAACTTACCAAGAGTGGGGTGGAAGAAGTCAGTAAGAAGGCGAAGGGTGCCCTGTGGCAGCTGCATAAACCCGACCCAACTTCACTTGCAAAAGCACTTGATTCTACGGGTATGTATCCGTTGTCTTGTGTTGTATGACACAAACCATACATACTTTGGATTTATTCAACTAAAACCTCTTAAGACACATTTTAATTGCTACATGGGTATTTAGAAACCCCGCATGAACCACTCTACAGGAAAGTGCAACTTTGAATCCGAATAATATAATACGAAATGCATCTGACTCCGTTACAAATGCGTCTTTATAATTATATACAGTTTTAGCTAAGACATGTAATAGCCAGCAGATATCGATGCGCACTTAATTTGATGTCATGCGTATTTAAACACATCTTCCCTTTGCTACTTGTGTACACCATATCAAAGCAGGCCATGCGTAATCCCGACTAAAATTGGCCAGATGAACTTTTAGATAAAGATGATAGCAGAATATATATAAATATATGCATACAATTGTATAATTATCTGAAAATACAAATGTCATAGTATGCCTCTCCACTGTTTGGTACCCCTAGCCCCCGTCCCAGTAGCCCCGAGGGCTACTGGACTAATGGGGGGGGCTAGTGGGACTAATGATCAATTTGAAAAGACTTCCTGGCTTGGTCATTTAGACGGAGGTTTGAGTTGAAAGGCAAAATTGGAGACAATGAGAGGCTGGTGACTTTAAATTGTATAGTAGAATGAATGTAGAATGGGTGTGTGGCAGAATATTGTAGAATGGGTGTGTGGCAGGAGCTCTCAACCTCAGTCCCAACTGTTTTGTGGGGCCAACCTCCCACCAATCTTGAGAGTCCACCTTTCCACCAATCCCGCCTCACCTATTTTAGGCCAACCGATTACTTCCCTCCATTGTTTAGGACCAACCTCCCATTTCCCGCTTGCCACCCTCACACTAGCTCTAAGTAGGCAAGTTCACTGCTTCAAACCTAACTGCATTATGGCTACGTATGAGTTCAACTTATAGGTTATACGTTAAGTATCGATATACATTGGGAGCAAAAAACGTATAGCTGAAACTGCCTATTTACTCCAAACGAAATAACTGGTACATGAACAATAATCATATCCACGACCGTGGTAGGGAGGCAACTGTTCCGGACGTCACTGTGGCAGTTTCATCAACAAACGGAATAGTCTTTGTCACTGCAGATAATTTATTTTTGCTACATCATTCCATATATCCAAACACTTTATAGTATAGTTATGCTTCTTTTCTGTCATGTCAGTATTGATGATGTGATGCTTAGTGCGGTTTCCTTTCTGGTATACGATATGCAGACGGCAACAGTCAACACATCATGCTCAGCTACAATTGGGGCAGCCAGGATCTGATGAAGCGAATCCGGGACGACTTGAAGAAGGCCGGATACAAAGTCTGGATGGACTTGGACCTCATGAGTAAGTAGATTGTGTTGAATCATAGCAAAGAAGTGTCTTCAGATGGGTGTTATAAGCGGGTGTTACTAAACGTTCTCTTGGTCACCTAGAACGGTCTTCAGTTGGATGTTATAAGCATGTCCAGTACAAGTTCTGTTAGCCCACATGAGAACTTGTCCGGTAATTATTACCACAACAATACGACATTTACTTAGAATGCCACATGCGGCCAGAATGAAAGCCCCGTGTTGGTTTGATAGTTTTATATTTAATTTATAGAACAATACTGTGTGCGCAACATGAAAAACAATACCCTTTTAAGTGATATTTTCGTTTAACCAACATAATGGTAGTTTATTGCTTACATATATTACAAACCAAACATTTTGTTAGGGAGACGTTGGCGTTGGGTCGACGTTTTAATGGAATGGGGTGACTGGGAGAGTGGGGGTGATCGGGAGAGTGGGGGTGATCGGGAGAGTGGGGGTGATCGGGAGAGTGGGGGTGATCGGGAGAGTGGGGGTGATCGGGAGAGTGGGGGTGATCAGGAGAGTGGGGGTGATCGGGAGAGTGGGGGTGATCGGGAGAGTGGGGGTGACTGGGAGAGTGGGGGTGATCGGGAGAGTGGGGGGATGGCAGTGGGAATAGTATACATTAAACGCTAACTTTGTTGCCATTACAATATTCCCCGAATGCACAATATAGTTAGCCTCACGTCCTAACTCCGCCACATTGTTCCGTACTGGCAGCCGGATCTCCACTTGAGGCGATGGCTAGTGCAGTTGAAGACGCCAGCGTGGTGCTCATTGCAGCTTCACAAAAGTACAAGGATAGTGCCAACTGTAGAACAGGTGGGTCTCCGACCGACCGACCGACCGACCGACCGACCGACCGTGTTCTTGTTTATTTCTACACAATTGGCTATGCATAAATTATACACAATTATATAATGCAACACAGAACAGCTAATAATTACTTTCACGTTGGTTAGTTAGTTAGTTAGTTGTAAAATAGTACATTTTTGTTCTGAGAATTTTGTCTGATTTCTGTCAATGTGCATATATGTTATACTCGAAGCACTGGCCATTTGAACCAGGAAAAATACTTCATTTTGATCTTGCCTGATTTAATGGAATTGCGTGGATGGAATGCAAACATTATGAATATTAAAATATAATCCCAGTAAATGGCATTAATCATCTTACAATCCGCGTGGCTCTGTTTACAATTGACAGATCAATTAGACTGGCGCTAATCATGAAATAACAGCAGGGAAATTCAATTCATGAATACAGTGGTTTAGTGTAATTGTTGTTGGTTACAGAGGGCGAATATGCATATTCAAAGAAACGGGACATAATTCCACTGATAGTGGAACAGGATTACGAAGCAGACGGCTGGCTCGGCCCACTCGTACTAAACAGGCTGTACTTCGACTTCACCCAGGAGACGTCTTTTGATGACATGATGGCGAAACTTGTTAAGGAGATTGGTTGCCGAGGAAAACTTTGTCAGAAAAAATGTAAGTGCGATGGTGAACTACGGTGTGTCGTTTCTCGTCAGTTGACCGACAACTGAAATCTTGTCATTGTGAATACGCCATTGCTATCTAGCGGATTAAGAAACACAGTTAATCTGGGAGCATTCCCGTCTCCAAGGGAGGTTCGCGGGTTTCGGGTTCGAACGAACCCCCGAACCCCCGAACCCACATTTTTGAGGGAATTTGTAACTGTAACATTCTTCAGAAGTCATCCCTGAAATCACCGGCTGATTGTGCATACAGAATATACAGTCCCAATGTTCATAGTGCCTTCAAATCTTAAGTTGTTAAGCCAGTTCACTCACGTAACGTCGGCTATCCTCGAATATATTCCTGTGTTTCTGCCTAAAGAATATGCACGACATTCTAACGATTTATCCTAGAAATATACTGCAGGATTAACCATGCAACAATGAATGACCCTTTAATATACAAGCCTTTCTCCCTTTGCGTTTTTTTCTCGATAAGTGACGTATTTGAGTTCGAAAACGTTTTCTTCGACAGACAAGACATTCATACCACATATATATATATATATATATATATATATATATATATATATATATATATATATATATATATATATATATATATATATATATATATATATATATATATATATATATATTATGGGAAAGATATTTCCAATACCGAAGATAGTATTGATCACACTACAAGCACGATACATATATTGACCGATTATGTGTTTATTTCCTGCAGAGAAGTTGCGTTTTTTTCTCGATAAGTGACGTATTTGAGTTCGAAAACGTTTTCTTCGACAGACAAGACATTCATACCACATATATATATATATATATATATATATACATAATCGGTCAATATATGTATCGTGCTTGTAGTGTGATCATTACTATCTTCGGTATTGGAAATATCTTTCCCATAATATATATATATATATATATATATATATATATAATATATATATATATATATATATATATATATATATATATATATATATATATATATATATATATATTATATATATATATATATATATATATATATATATATATATATATATATATATATATATATATATTATGGGAAAGATATTTCCAATACCGAAGATAGTAATGATCACACTACAAGCACGATACATATATTGACCGATTATGTGTTTATTTCCTGCAGAGAAGTTGTTGCGGAATCAAGACGAATGCTTCTGAAATGATGTTCCAACATAAGTGTGCCCCTCAGTTGCTGCTTGACACACGCACAGCAACTGTTGAAAGAACATCAACGAACTTGTTTTGAGTTTTGATCCTTTAATATTACATTGAATTAAGTAGTTTTGTTATCGCCGCTGATTCCATGAGACGATGAACTTTTAATTATTATCATTTAATATTGCAATATCAGCGCATTGTCTGTGGAATACATTACCAAATATCATGTGTTATTGTTGCCGAATTTCCTTTAATTTAGCTTATTTATATGTATTTAACTGTACGTATATATTCATGTATGTATGTTTTTATGTATATATGTATGTATGTTTATATGTATGTATGTATGTATGTATGTATGTTTTTATGTATATATGTATGTATGTTTATATGTATGTATGTATGTATGTATGTATGTATGTATGTATGTATGTATGTATATATATATATATATATATATATATATATATATATATATATATATATATATATATATGTATATATAGCCGACGGCTTCGGGGTTCGAACGAACCGTTCTTTTTCAGGTTTGCATGTTTACTTTGTGAAGTAAACATGGGATGGGAACTCCTGATCACGAGGCGAGGAATCTCATTCATTCCTCAAGGGGTCACGAAGTGCGGTCACGTAATTACAATGGTAATGTCGATACGAGAAACGTTTTGGATATGTGATAAATTATTTTAGAACGCGGTAGGTTTAGTAACTTGTGGATGCTATGTACTCACTACAACCAGAGACAAGCTCTCCATCACAGCGGCGTGCTCAGTGGAGTAAAAGTCTTTGTAACTCTTATCATTTGCATACTCTATTGTTCAGATGATTGGTTTGATATGTCGGCAACGGTAACAAACTTCTGAATTACACAGGTGATTTCGATACTTTGACAACGATTTGTATTGCATTCACTTGCATATATGTGGAGTTATGCCCTCATCAAAGTAATCCTTTAGAGTGTATAACAGGCAGCATGGGAGACACGGTTAGGGGGAACCACGAAGTCAAGTAGAACATCGGGGCATCCATTTTACGAATACCCCGGTGTTTCGATATATGTTGAAGTGAATATTGTGGCCCATTTATAGATATATGAGTGTTTTCCACATCAGACTTTTTTTAATTTGACCATTTAAACTTTTGTTAAAATTGGTTAAGCTGTTGGCGAGATTGATGTAGCCTTTTTGGTAATCGTTGTCATTCTTACTGCCTTTTCCGTTCGACTGAGAAGGTGTATAAGGTATTGTGCATGTACATCTGTAACGGATGTGTATCAGTCAGTGCCTCCCTTGGTCCCTCGGCGTTGTGTCTAGATGTATAACACCCCAATCGATACAAACGTATCCGAACATTATATGGCGTTTGTTTGAGAATACATCTGCAAAAGTTGTGGCAATAATCCTTAATGATATATTTTACAAATTTTACATCGTTGAATATGCTCGTATAGAGCGTGAGCCCATTGCCAGCAAACATGCCATCAGGCATTTCACCTCTTCCCTGCAACAATGGAGCTGGTTGTGTCGGGGTGACACGGCTGATATCAAACATGTTTCGGGTGATACGGCTGACATCAAACATGTGTCGGGTGATACGTCTAACATCAAACATGTGTCGGGATGATACAGCTGGCATCAAACATGTGTCGGGGTGATATGGCTGACATCAAACATGTGTCGGGGTGATATGGCTGACATCAAAAATGTGTCGGGGTGATACGGCTGACATCAAACATGTGTCGGGGTGATACGGCTGACATCAAACATGTGTCGGGGTGATATGGCTGACATCAAACATGTGTCGGGGTGACACGGCTGACATCAAACATGTGTCGGGGTGACACGGCTGACATCAAACATGTGTCGGGTGATACGTCTAACATCAAACATGTGTCGGGGTGACACGGCTGACATCAAACATGTGTCGAGTGATACGTCTAACATCAAACATGTGTCGGGGTGACACGGCTGACATCAAACATGTGTCGGGGTGACACGGCTGACATCAAACATGTGTCGGGTGATACGTCTAACATCAAACATGTGTCGGGATGATACGGCTGACATCAAACATGTGTCGGGATGATACGGCTGGCATCAAACATGTGTCAGGGTGATATGGCTGACATCAAACATGTGTCGGGGTGATACGGCTGACATCAAACATGCAATGAGTCATTTACCCTGTTCCTAGTACCCAATGAAGAGGGTGAACTTCCATTGTCACCCCGTCTCCACTTCCCATTGTAACCAGGGTTTTTCCTCCATTCTCCAGCCATTGTTTCTTTCGAGCAAGCAATTGTCCCATCGTTATCCAGCAGACCTGCATGTTGGAATACCCCACCAAAAAACCGCTTTTTATTGAATGTTGTGCCATTGGTTATCACTGAAAGGACCCATTTGGGACTTCACATTTAGACAATCACCATTTATTTAAGATTGTGTATTTCTGAACCATTGAAAGTGCCTCTTTGTGTCTCAAGAGTACACTCTTCTGCTATTGATAACTGTGCCCTTTTGATCAATGAAAGTGCCCTTTTGATCAATGAAAGTGCCCTTTTGGAGATACTGTGCTCTTCCTCCTTGTTCCCTGCTGTACAAAAGTAAAAGTAAAAGGTACGTTCTTATATAGCGCGGTATCCGGTCCATAGGACTGCTCAAAGCGCTTTACACTTCACCCCCTGGCAGACCTGTTCATTCCAAGGCCATCTCAACTTCTTTGGGAAGTATTCAGCCACGCTGCAATTGCTGCGCGAAGGCTATTCGTTCACATATCCACCACTGTCTGTATTGTCAGGTACTCATTTATACAGCTGAGTGAACTGTGGCAACGTGGGGTGATCAAACTTGCCAAAGGTTCGAAGCGACCGCCGTGGGATTTGAAACCGGGTTCTCTCGATTGAGAGTCCGGCCTTCTAACCGGTATGCTATCGCGCCCCACGTACAGGGGTGAGGGTCAGGTAAAATATTGTCGAGCCACTCTTTCTGTTCTTTCTTTCCATAGTTTTCTATCGGCCGCTCCCTCTCTCCATCTTTCATCCTCCCCCTCTCTCCATCTTTCATCCTCCCCCGATCTTCTCATGTCCCTCCTCACGCAGTCCTCACATCTCAGCTGTGGCCTTCCCCTTTTCCTGCGTCCTTGATGTTTGTCCACCTCTGCTCTCTTTGCTAGTTTGCTTACATCCATTCTTATCAAGTGGTCTGCCCATCTCATCCTGCTTCTCACCAATCTTCCTGTTAGGCTGCATAGCATCCCAACCTCTTTCCTTAGATACTATCCCCATTAGAAAACTGTCTTATTATTGTTATTGCTTAGTCTTATTTTTGTTATTATTGCATGTGATGATATTGATCATCACTGATGGGGTCCAATGATGAGTTTGCCTCCAAGAAATCATCCTCCTGTTGAAATGTTTTTATTATTACCACTGAAAGAGCTCTTTACGCCACCTAGTGTATATAAGGTGCACTACCATCCTCCAGTAGCGCCATCTATGAAGACTATGACAAATAGCATACGAGCGATTATTGCCTGATCATTGTTATGAAGCGAACGTTGCCTCGTTCTTCGAAACATTCCATCAGCAAATTGTCTTTGTATGGACAATTGTTCCTTCTACATCATAGAAATTGCTGATCTGGACCGTTGCTATAAGAGTAAACTGTCCCTTTATGGAGTATTTGCCCTTTCATTTCAATGCAAAATAACATAGATAAAGAGAACATTTGACCCTGACCACCCCGTAATCCTACCTCCATAAGGATGGGGGCAAAATTTAAGGGCTAAGGGGGTATTGCTCCCCATTTTCTTTACTAAAAATGTCATGGCACAAGCCAATGTTAATTAAATGCGCGGGTTGTTAGCCTATTAAGGATCATCATTTTCCTTCAAGTGTCCGGCGTTTCTGCTGAGCATCGCCTCGTATCCAAGTCTCTAATATTTCAGTGAATGCAGCTCGTTAGCAGCAGCGTTCGCGCTTGATAACGATTCTGTTTAGGCGCGCTCTCAGAGCGTCGTTAGCGACCCTCTCGACCGAGTCGCCACTGTCGATCGGTACGGGTTTTGCGTGGCAATTATCCCTAATGACACGACCGTGCGCTCTCCGCTTTCACGAATCGGTCTCGAAATAAGCTATATCGATTGCTGGTTAAAACGTCATCCGCGTCTCGGTTGTTGAATTCACTTTGCGACGCGCGTAATGCGAAATCAAACGGAAGTTAAATGTATTGACTACGACAGAAGCTCATATGCGATCACGGCAAAATCTTGTAAGGAGACCTTATGAGTATCATTCAGCGGACGGATCGAATTACGTCGGTCGATGTGGTCCAAATTACGTCTCTGTCGACTGGTTGACATCAGCGGGATGCCGCTTAATGGCGGCATTAGTTCTTTTTGTGCTGTCGTAAAGAGATCACGTGGAAACGGTGGCAGCGGCTTCCACGAACAGCCGCCGCATGTCTACAAAAAGGGGTTCGTGAAAGGCAGGTCTGGGGTAGGGATACGGCTCTGAAGTAGCTGGTTGGTAAATGTCTACAGTTCACTTTAAAATGAAACGAAATGCAACTTATGTTCTTCTTCCATTAAACGGCCAACATCATTATGTTGATGATTCTGTCGTTTGGCGCCTCTCACGTGCCGGGAATTGGTGGGTTAGAGATAGAGACCACCACTCTTTGAGTCCACAACAGGTTACACATTTATCCCCTGTGTGGGATCTTTTACTTCCCCTGGCATAGACACCAGGTAGAAGGGACCAACGGCTTTTAGTGTATCTTCCGAAAGACACGAGCAAAGTGGGGTGAACAAATTTGCCCAGGTTTTGAAACGGCAGCAGGTGGTTTTGAACCTTGGAAACCAGGTTGCAACATGAATCCGAGTATCGTACCTGTATCAGAAGTAGGTAAAACGAGAAATGACAAACAAACCGATATGAAATCGACCGGAATATTCTTCAAACATATATAATCATAGCCCTATCGTAGTATTAATCTATTCAAATATTTATGTTTCCCCAAAGCCTGTTCCATCCTACAATATAGTGACACCAAGAAATTCGTCTAGGATAATGCACCTATTGTTTTACGTATGATTGATAAAACTATAACCTGCAGGAATTATCACAAATAATAGTGTAAGACCACACCACAGTAGCAATAATAGTGTAAGACCACACCACAGTAGCAATCATAACTAAATGTTCTACTTGCTTCTTTTACAGTTGATGACGTAAGGAAAATTAGCATGTCCTCCCCAAATAAGTCATGTGAGCTTGATCTATTACCGACTATATTGCTGAAATTATGTTTTGATACATTACTTTACCCAATAACAAATATCATAAATGTAACTCTGTGCTCTGGTTTGTTTCCTGACGATTTCAAGCAAGCGCAAATCAACCCACTTCTCAAGAAGTCAAGTTTGCCTAAAGAAAATCTAAACAGCTACATACCTATTTCTAATCTAAGCTTTTTTTCAAGGTACTGGATAAGGTTGTAGCAAGCCTACTAAGATATCACATTAAGTCAAATTGTGTGTATAATGTATTACAATCAGCTTACAAACAGTTTCATTCTATAGAAACTGCTCTTTTAAAAGTACGCAATGATGTCACTCTAAATAAAAATAAAGTAACAGCACTTACCTTGCTTGATTTATCTGCTGCTTTTAATACTGTTGACCATAACATACTCATTAAATGCTTGTCAAATTGGCGTGGCATACCTGGCACAGCCCTGAGCTGGTTTTCATCTTACTTAACTGACATATACCAAAGAATGAATATTGCTAATTGCTTTTCAGTGGTCCTACCAACATCACGTGGTGTTCCTCGGGGTCCTGTTCTTGGACCATTACGTTTTACTCTTCATACTACTCCACTAAGCTCAGTCATTCAAATTCACAACTTGGACCACCATGTATATGCAGATAATACACATATTTGCATTTCCTTGACTACCCCGGATACACATTGTTCCTTAAGCCAACTCAGGGATTTTCTCCAGAATATATCCCACTGGATAACTGACAGCAAAATAAAGTTAAATGCAAATAAAACAGAGTTTTTCATTATTGGTACACAAAAGCAGCGTGTTAAACGTGATTGTTTTTTCCAACACCTATGCTAAGCCAGAATTTCACACCGGCCGTCTCAGCATGGAATTTAGGAGTCACCTTTGATAATAATTTAAGTTTTGGACGGCATATTTCACAAACTTGTCGTTGCTGCTTTTATCACATTCGTGACCTCCGTCGTATTCGCCGGTATATGTCTTTTGCTGTCGCCAAAACTATTGCAACTGCTCGTGTTAGCAGCAGGCTTGACTATTGCCATTCCCTTTATCAGAATATTGCTCTCAAGAGCATTTTGAAACTTCAACGTGTGCAAAATTATTTGGCAAAGGTAATTACCCGGTCTCCTCGTTTCTCTCACTCAGCACCATTTCTTCAATCATTGCATTGGCTCCCTGTCACTGGCTCCCTGTCCGATATTGCATTATTTTTTAAATCTGTACAATTACCTCTCAGACACTTTCATCCAACCTACCACTATTTTTACACTCACTGCACACTCATACAAGACAGCCCAGACAGCATCGATCATCTAATTCTAATCTACTTTTTGTTCCCAATGTTAAAGGGAATGACAACACCGATTGTTTGAAATCATATTATATTACATCGTGTAGTATATTTCCATTTCCACAACACCGAAACATTTATTAGAATTCCATTGATTCATAATTCCAAATAACACTATGTTCTACCGGCCTGCCTCGATTATGCATATTTTTCCCTCGCTTATCGGCAAGCGTTGCTTTCCATTCTTTAACCGTATTGTTGACAGCGATAGTGGTTGTTTAGAAGCGAGCGTCATAAAGGTTTATTGTGCTGCATTTGCTTGTAATGCAAACAGCAGTAAGAGTAAAGTAACATGTAGTTGACTTAAGTTCCCTACGGAGACAACTTTGTTTAAAAAAGCAAACGTCAAGTCGACGAAGATCAGCCGGCTTTGCTCGCTTCGAAAAAATATTTTTCGGCTGTGATCCGGACCAGAGAAGGTGCAGCCCTGGGTTATCCTGGTGCTAAAATATTTTTGAAAGATGATGTGCCCACATTATTCCCAGTAGTGGAAGCTATGTTAATGCCACTAATCCGTAGAACAGGCAGCGACACGGGCGTCGACGACCACGGTCCACCTCGGATCGAAGCGAGCTGTCACCGCGGATACAGGTGATGTCGGCGCAAGATGAATTCGGCTCGGTGAATTCGAACAGCATTCTTTGGAGAGTTCTGCCCGCAACTCTGGTAACTTCGGACTCAGAGCACAACGGGCATAGTGATCTCGACACAAAAGATTGTGAGGCACATGAAGTTTAATGTGTGTCGTTATGTGAATAAAGCATTCTGTTTATTCTCTCATTTGTTAATTTATTCATTTCCACATTAATCCGAAATTGTTACTTTGTAATTGCTTTTAATACTTTTAATAATTATTTTTTATTTTATCAAAATGGTAACTATAGCAGTTGAGTTAGACAATGTGCACAGTAAAACAACCAATGATAATAAATAAAAAGCTTTTATAGCTTTCGCTTCCTTTAGCCATATTTTTTTAACACGCAGTCAACGAGACGGTCATTATAACTTATACAATTCGTTGCATTCTTAAAATTCATATCATATAATATATTACACTAAAAAACTATAATATTTTATACCGTTGAATAATTTAAATAAATTAAATAACAATTATCATAATATTTTGTTTCTATATTTCAGATTTTCATGCGTTTCCCTCACCAAGGAAATTCTCCCCAGTTTTTGTTTTTAATTAAATCAAATACAGAACAATGACAAAGCGATTATTGTAAAGTGAATACTTCGATCTTTGATTAAAAAGGTGTTTTTCGTTAGATCATTTTTAATGTGAAGCATGGTCTTTTAATCGCACCTGCTCGCTGTACGAAACAGACAAGGCAATGTACTTCAACAGTATCTAGTTAAACATATCATCCCTTTGATGACAAGTACAAGAATAACAAACTCTTAAAGTGAATGGTAATCTATTACTACTTATAACTGAGCAGATCTTGCGTGTCACCGAAATCAACAAGCCGAAACAACATGGCAATTAGGCCGAATTTTCCGACGGCCGAAATTAAGTTAAGGAACAGTGTGGGTTGGACATGAGAAAGTACTCTTTCTCACAGAGGGTGATAAATGAATGGAACAAACTGCCAAATGATTGTGTTAATGCTAGTAGTGTGAATATGTTTTAAAATAGAATTGTCAGATATCTGATAAGAGCGGGCTACACATAGATGATAAAATTGTTGGACTCTCGATAAGCCAATGGCTTCCTTGTCCACTTGCCATCTGGAACTTGTTGTTTGGGATGGCAATCTTGTTAAATCTTGTTAAATCTAGCTATTATCTTCTACGCCTAGCTCCGCGAAGCTAGGCATGGGATATGACACATTTCCGTTTATTTTTATCTTTATTTGGAAGTAAGAGTAATGTTTGACATGTCACATATGCATGCGTATGGTAGATATATGAGGAGAATATTGGCAGCTCTATGTGGTCATTTTTATGATTAGGTCAGAAAGTAAATAAGTTCGAAGTCAAAGGCTACTGGCGTGGCTAAACTGCTCCGAAAGAGCCGAATTCGAACATGATTCTGCGGTATCACTAGCCGCTAGCGGTTCAAAATCGTTACATTATATGTTTTATTCTGGAAAATTGACAAAGAGATCACTCGCTATAGTAACGCGAGTGAAACTACATTGAAGCATTGCATATAAATCACTGCCTGAATGTAAACCCATATCGTCATTGACGTCACAAAACCACGTGATCGCTCATCTCATTACTAACTTCGAATTTTACGCGCGCTTTGCGAGTTAGACGCATTAAACATCTAGTTTTACCTATAAATAAATGTTTCCTAATTGTTTAGTTTGGCATGTAGTACATATAATATTAACTTTGTGTACACACCGAAAAAAAAACATTTTAGCTAGTGCCTTGTTGTTAGTACCTTGTTGTTGGTGCCTTGTTGTTAGTCCTTTGTTGTTAGTGCTTTGTTGTTAGTCCCTTTAACACAAATGTCGGAACTAGAGCTTTTTTAGTTGCTGCACCGAATCTGCGGAACTCACTCCCTATTAGCGTTAAGAATGTAGGAAATATAACAACATTTCGCCTTAAACTAAACATCCTCGTGTTTAAACTTGCTTATCCTTCATAGCTCCCCAGCGTACCAATCCAACTGTTTACAACTGGAACTGCTTATCGGTTATGAACTGCTTAACCCCTTTTGTTTTGGTGCGCTGCCGAGCTTGGGTCTCCCGAGAATCTTAGTGCAATAGAAGTATTGTATATATTGTTATTATTATTATATAATTCAGCCTGTTGATGTACCGAAGTCGTCATCATGAAAGCTTTATCGTAGAACCGAACCATGTGTCGCATTTCTGAAGAGATTTTCCGACGCATATTGCCTGTGAAATAATGATCACACAACAAACAGCGGTGGTAATATCCTCTTTCGGTGTCCGCTTTCACAAGTGCGTGTTGCGTCAAGATAATGGAGCCACTGGTAAAGTCGGCAGTAGCAGCTGTGCTGACGTCATTGCTTACGTTAACAGAGACACGCGGCATATAAAAAGGTAATATACACGAAGAATGTGTGTGCGTGCGAGCGTGCTTGCGTGCGTACGTGCGTGCGTGTGTTTGTGTGTGTGCACGTGCGTGCTTACGAGTGTACGTGTTTACGCGAGACCGAAAGAGGATATTACCACCGCTGTTTGTGGTGTCAGAATTATTTGACATCGTAAGTAGATTTGTTTTCAAATGCACAAATTACTATTGTAGACGCAGTGTGTATTATTGAAAGAAAACATTATGTAGAACAACATTTCATGCACACAACAGTTAGTTGGACATCCGTCAGTGCAAACTTTCAGAAAGTGCCTTATTTCCATGCCTGTGATATATATATTTATATATATATATATATATACATATACATATATATATACATACATATATATATATATATATATATATATATATATATATATATATATATATATATATATATAGACATATATATATATATATATATATATATATATATATATATATATATATATATATATGTATATATATATATATATATATATATATATATATATATATATATATACATATATATATATACATACATATATATATATATATATATATATATATATATATATATATACATATATATATATATATATATATATATATATATATATATATATATATATATATTTATATATATATATATATATATATATATATATATATATATATATAGTCCCGAACCGTTACACCACCCACTGCAACGTACCAACTCGACAATATTCCAGCCTCATTTTATATGTGGCTAATGCAGAGTAAGGAGCTATATTGGAAGAAGAAGAAGAAAAATTTATTTCGTATTCATTGCTTATTTTCTATTCATGTGTCTTAACTGATCGCGTAGTTCGCAGTTCAACGACCTGATCCTGACGACGCGTCATCCTGGTGTGACATCTGGTTACCGAGAATCGGACATTAGGTCAACATGGCCAGTCAATTACCAGTGGTGTTCACACGCTTCCTATTTAGGTGTTCCACGTAATGGCCGTGGACATTTCTTCCTGCCCGCACGCGTGTCCAGGCGAATTACCTAAGTGAGTGCCATTGTCTGACACACGGAATCGCCGACAGCAGGCGACGGCAGCAAATGAATAGCGAACTAGCGAACATTCGAAGTAAATCAATGGGCATTATTACGTCTACAGAGCCGGGTCAGACAGCGCATGGGTTACTAAACGTTTTTTAACCATGTACGCAAAATAAAGAGTCGGATTTTATCACAATGGCTTACGTTGTTGCAAGTCATGTCGCTGGCCTGCTGTGGCGTTTTTGTCAAATCTTACAATTTATCTCGAGAAAATCAACATAGCAGATGCTCTCCGTCAGATGTCGACAAAAACAAGAATATTTTGTCTACATACAGAGGGATTCTTCCAGCACTGGCCGGTCCATATTCTGCTAACTAGCAACTAAAGATTAAATCCGTTGGGCAGCAGCAGTCGCAGTCTGCAACTGTGCCCGTTTCCCTGGTCAGAAAGTATTTTTGAAAGGGCAAATGGGGGTACTCTGTCGATATCATTGGCATTTCATTCATATGCCATGGAAATGAGACTGTGGTCTATCCCCTTCTACGCCATGATCTATCCCCTTCTAGGCCATGATCTATCCCCTTCTACGCCATGATATATCCCCTTCTACGCCATGATATATCCCCTTCTACGCCAACTCCCTTGATGGATGAAGATTAACTGACTCTATGTTGTGCAACGTTTTAACAGTAGTACCAATTCCTTAATACAAGTTTTACGCAATATAGAACATTTTGAAGTATATATTTGTTAATGGATTTCAGTTATTCGTCATTTACTAACAATATATTATGAATGCATATGTATTATTAATATGACTTTGATAATGGGGGAAAATGATTAATAAGTAATACACTTCTACTTTCTCCCTTTCCATTTGAATTACTGACAATTAAAATGTGCGTATGTTGGATATTTTTATTTTCATTTGAAAATAAAGAATTGAATTAAAAATTAATTAATAATAGTCAAACTGTTGCACAAAATTAAATCATGTCGTCCGTTTCGAGAATCTGAACTGCACGGAGGACATTGAACGCGTGTGTACCAATGAAGTGTTACCATGATAACGACTGATATCACTGTGTTGGGATAGGAGCCGAGCTTAAATATGAACAACAATTAAAAATTAAATATGAATAACCGTTGAAGCACAGAGACTAAGATGGTGATAGAATATCACGGCCGTACGAAAAGACAGAACCGAGAAGCAAATGCAAAACAAACGAAATAAATATTTGTCGCTTCTGTGTAAATATGTTTTCACTGCATCTGGATTATCCACGAGGTTTGTGGGCTTGAATGTTTCCTGACCCGAAGCAACAGTGTGAAGAGAAATGTTACATATTGTTAAATACTGTTATATATTATTGAAAACGTTCATCAAGTTTGTGGAGAGTAACGAAGTAATGATTTCTTTTAATCACAACTATTGAGATTTTATCAACCAACATTTCGTTTACCGTCTGTAGCTTACAAGAGAAATTGAATTATGGGAATACCAGATGTCTCTCTCTCTCTCTCTCTCTCTCTCTCTCTCTCTCTCTCTCTCTCTCTCTCTCTCTCTCTCTCTCTCTCTCTCTCTCTCTCTCTCTCTCTCTCTCTCTCTCTCTCTTTCTCTCTCTCTCTCTCTCTCTCTCTCTCACTCTCTGTCTAGTCTTCCAGAATCCTACGCCAAAACCCAGTAGAAAGTTAGTGTCCATCATAAAGAAGCTTAAGGAAGATGACATAAGAACATAATAAGTACCTGTACCCGACAGCTGAGAATGTACCATGGAGGCAATGCACTCCAAAAATCCATAAGGCAGACAACCCTCTCATAACTATTGTGGATAATACAGGGTCAATATGGTACCTTATAGGACCTATCACACTACATAAAGAACTCGAAGCAAAATACAGTAGCACGATTTATCAGCAGACCTTTGGCACAGCAGTGGGAAGTCCGGTGTCACCTGTAATAGCAAATCTCTTTATGGAATGGCTGGATCAGTAAACTATTCTCACAGCGCCAGTCACATACAGACCGAGGCTACGGAATAGATATGTGGATGATGTGAACAATAACTAACCTATAATATCAACAGCACATGCATTACAGGCAGCATACAGTTCGCATACGAAGAAGAGAGCGGTAGCTCCCTGTCTTTCCTGGATACATTAATGGTACGAAAAGAAGATGCATCAATGAAACGCCTATTGATTCGGAAAAGCACACACGCTGATCAGGATCTGAACTTTACTTCATACCATCCTTTACTGGATACATGCAACAACATCGTATCAGGGTCGGAGGAGATAGAAAAAGAGGTTGAGCACATCACAACACACAAGAAAGGTGTGAGTACCCAAGTTGGGCCAAACAGAAGATGGACGAACAGCAAAGTCAGAAAGAAAGACCAAGAAAGGAAGGATAACAAACAAGGTGTAGTCACTCTACCATAAGTCAAAGGAGTATTATAACCTGTATATCGTATATTAAAATATAAAGAGATTGCTACAGCTGTGATACATAAAACTTCAAGAGAATACTAGTGCATCCATAGGGCAAAGTGAAAAACGCTAGAAAGATATACTGCGTATACCAGATCCATTGTATGTGCTGTGGCGACACGTACATTGGCGAAACAGAACACTTGGAACAAGACTCGAGGAGCACAAGAAGGAGGTTGATACCATCAAAACCAGAAGGTTTACCCTTAAACAAAAGTCAGCAACGGTAGAGCATAAGTCTGCAATCACAGCAATCACAGATAATGCATCATTAACTGGAGGGAGTAAAGGTGGTAGACAAAGAAAGCAACAGAAAGGCGAAATGGATTAAAGAGACCATATGGATCAGAAAGACGACTACAATCAAGAACCGAGACGAGGGGATACCGACTCCACACCAC
>OY759269.1:40335738-40403238 GCA_963662155.1 Lamellibrachia columna | reverse complement strand
GATGTAGATGGCATATACACGCGTATAGCAATTAGGAGTCATTGCACGTAATTACTGAGGGACCAGTTTATCGAATGCCGTTTAACGCTCTGGAATACTGTGTAGTTGCCATAGGCACGACAGCTCAACGTCATCGCGTTCTCATTCAAGTTGTTGACATGAATGTGACCTTGAGGTGGGGGCTTTGAGACGTCGATAGCGCCATATGTCAGAGGGTTCCATCGAAATACCATTTTCCTTCTTCTATAAGACAGGCACTGCCTTTGTTTTGTAAGGTTGTGCTGTACACCTAAAATATATTTCTGGGTAGGACATGCATGTGTAGAAAAAAAATCCCAAAAATACCTCCTAAGTTTTGGTGATAGATTTAACGACGCCAATGTTCGATTTGTGCAGGGCTTTATATTATTATTATTATTTTACAGCATATATATATATATATATATATATATATATATATATATATATATATATATATTTACTATTATATATATACAATATTTATATTTATATATATATATATATATAAACAAATATACATATATATATATATATATATATATATATATATATATATATTATATATATATATATATATATATATATATATATATATATATATATATATTAACAAATTTTTATTTAAGTACACGTATTTCATTTTTGCTGTTTTTTTTCATTCATTTTTCATTCATTACGGCAGTGCGTACATTTTTATACAAAAAAAGAACACCATAAAAAAGACTACCGGCAACATTACGTTGCGTACAAAAACGACTTAGGTGATCAACAAAACTTGTCAGTTTCGGCATTAACATTACCTGATACCATTGACGCCGGTGTAGAAACTATGTGCACAATAAGCTATTGAAACCCAACGCATACGTAGACAACCAGCGCGTACGTAGACAACCAACGCGTACGTAGACAACCAGCGCGTACGTAGACAACCAACGCGTACGTAGACAACCAGCGCGTACGTAGACAACCAACGCGTACAAGGAAGATTTGGATAAAGCGGACCGTGGACGAAACTGCTGTTTGTATGCATTTGGTTTAGATCCGGGAATCATAGCTAAGCGTGGACTTGTGAAACTAGCGCTTCTGTCCGATGTTCGTTACGGTTTTCGGGATGCCCCATAAAAAGAACTGTTATTTCTTGCTGTGGGTTGGCTCCTACAACTAGGCGTTACCCAACGCTAAATCCGTGAATTAATGTATAGATTTACCAATAACATGGGCAAAACTGAAACGTTCACATATAAGTAACGTAAAGCGTATGATTCATGGCGTATTTTGCAATAAGACAATTGTTATCATGGACTGTTTTGTGTAACACCTTGGTGCCATCGACCTGATGTGAGTGTTCCTTGAAGGCAGGTCGTTGACTGGACCCAACCCAGGTTCACTGTCCTCAACAGTACAGTGTTCCAATCTCTTCCAAGCATAAGTTAAATCTAGAACATGTTGACGTAGTCCGGTGAGAATGATCCTCGCCACGCGATTGGCTGTTCCCAATGCGAAATCCACCAGCTCGTCCAATCACTACGCAGCATACGGCGCGGCGATCGTTATAAGTGCCGCCGGGAAGCCCAACTTCGTTATCCACTAGCGAGACTAGTTATTTCGAAACAAGTAAGCGAAAACAAGCGAGAAACTCTTGGAACTCTACGAAGACGATGGCAAGCACACTATGCATGACACTCTGCTTGCCTGGCACGGGCAAAGACGACTTCCTAGAGGTGCGTCGCCGCAGCAGCAGTGCCGGCGTTGCCGATTTGATGCCGCTCCACTGCTGCATTCGCCGACGCGACGGCCACCCTGTGCGCAAGAGAGCCACCGACAGCAGCGAATACTGCGGCTCGTGCGGGGCCGACCAGCCTCTCGACACCGGCCAGGTCGTCTACTACGGCCCCGCGCCCTACAAGCCGGGCAAGAACAAGTCTAGCTACATCAAGCCGCCGTGGAAGGAAGACGACGAGGAGAACGACACGACGCCGGAACTGACAGCCGAAGAGCAAGAGGCCAAGTACCGCCGACGCGTCAGCACCGTGTACAATGTAGCTACGCAGCTAAGAAACATCGGCGATGAGGTGATCGAGGAAGCACCGGAAGAGGAGGGTGAACAGGAACCGATTCCGAAAGACTACTGGTCGTTCCTTGACTCGACAACCGGCGTCAGCAGTCAGCTCTCCGTTCTGCTACACGCAATCACGTTCGTGTACCTGCTGAAGAAGCGAAGCGCACACGGACGACACCGATCAACGCGGGCATAGACCAGCATCAAGCTCCTAAATTCATCGTAAGTTATCACCACCACCTACACAATTCTCTATCACAATATATCATCATGATTAAAATATTAACACCAAATGCAAAGTCATTTACCCAGCCTAGGATGGTTTAATATATTCATTAATACACAACGAGAACTACGCACATTAAACATAAACATATAATATAATCATATATGAGTTATATATATATATATATATATATATATCATATATGGTTAGATTGTGTTTTTATGTTTAAGGTTATTTACTTTTAGCGTTATTTCAGTTCTTTATAACAACCCCTCATAACTTAATTTTACCTAATATATATTAGATATTAGGCACACTTGTAAGAATGATAAATTATATTAATATAACTACAATAGCCTAACGCAAAAACCGTGTGAACTCTTACATATAAGTCTGCATGGACTCGTTGAAAATGCTAATATATATATATATATATATATATATATATATATATATATATATATATATATATATATGTTTATATATATATATATATATATATATATATATATTTATATATATATATATATATATATATATATATATATATATATATATATATATATATATTAAACATATTGCAACAAATGTCTTACACATAATAACAACAACAACAACCCTGTGCTTTTTATATTCTGCAAGCGTTTTATTTTCCAAACTTTATATATTGTTGTTCACATTTAGGTTCAACGTAGTGTGCTACTTGATCAAGACTATTGGCTATAATTTATATTAGTGTTCGTATATATATATATATATATATATATATATATATATATATATATATATATATATATATATATATATATATATAATGCTATCGTAAGATGCATTATAACAGTATTTAGGCAGCGAATGCTAAATAATAATACACACACATACACACACGCACGCACGCGCACGCATGCACGCAAGCACGCACACACACACACACGCGCGCGCGCGCGCTTATACGTTGTGACACAGGTTTACATGCCCTCACTGTTCTGACGTAACCAACGCCAGCGTCCGGCATTAGCAGATATCCTTATTAAAGACGCTGGTAGATTCCTGTTGAATCAATATCAGCAGAAACCGTTGTTAGCGACTCGACGCCAATATTCGTGTTAGAGCGCAGTGATTATCAGGAAATTCGATCGTTGTAGCGGCCAGTTCGAATTAGTGTAACACCCGGACGAATTTAGCCGATTGTCCAGTTAAACAATGGTCACGCGGCAAAGCGGAAGCCTGCCAGTTACTGGCATACTTGTGGCATGCAGCAGTGTATGATGGCTGATGGAACCACGCCACAGCCTGCACAGCTGGCTGGCGTCAGCTGCCGATTTATTTACAGTCTGCTGTTGAGTCATAATTAATATTGTGCGATATAGTCTAAATGAAGCAGTAAATGCGTAATAACACCAATAAAACCACTGGACTTGTACGGCTGCATCAGAGAGTTCAATGTAACAATAGTAATTTTACTATCAAATATCATAGCTCTCGATATATTGATAAAGTCGTACACAACTGTGACTCGTATTAATTAGTCAGCTCTACAAGTAATCTTTATTTCCTTGCAGGATCGATCCCTGAAGTGCATGTCCATGTCACGACATCATGCCGGAAGCAGTATTTTACAAAATGAAGTCGACGTGGCAGCGATGCCACCTACACAGTTCCTGCGTTGTCGCATCGTTGAAATGTTTTGTAAAAAAGGAAACGGGAAGCTCAAATATCAGTACTAAAGGCGTTTCCAGAGACGAAAGAGTAGCTCAACTAAAATGACGGGAATGACCACTGTCCGAGTATAACAGTTGCTCACTCTCAACGTTATGTTGTTTATATCACATGCACTAGTATTGATTGCACGGCACATTCCGCACCGGTTAAGTGGAGTTATACATATGTTGCAAGGCACTGAATGTCGTTGAGCGGCCATTGTACGATTTCAACATAGCCACTTTTTCTGTAGATATCGAAAACTGCTTAAGGATAGCCACTATTGATGTATATGTGTGCATGAGTATTAATGATCTACAATGATGTGGTTTTTAGACAAAGAAAACACAAATCTGTTTCAAATTCCTTGCGAAATGCTGTATATAACCAGAGCAGCCGTAGGCTGACAGAACCATTCAAAATAAAAATTTATTTTATATTGCAATACAAATTTCTGGCCAACGTTTATAACTAATTTTGGTGTGATTTCGTACAGGATCGCTCAACTGATATGAAACTGTATTGGTGTGTGAATGTTTGAAAATGAGACGATGTGCGATGTATCTCAAATGTGACCATTTGGCAGTGCCGCTGTACTTGTTTTGTCTTTGTTATGTTTTAATGCTTGTCTTATTATGCATTCAAATCAACAGTGACGCAATTCCTTTATAATCAATAAAGCAGTCTCATTACTTATACTCGGAACTTTAAACAAACATATATTGAAACATACAAACATGTGTATTTATTGTAACACGACAATCTGTACCACCGTTACTCCTCTCCACATTTTAAAATGATAAGGTCGTCACATTGTTACTTTGGTTATGTTACAGACAGTATATTGGTCAATTAGCATAGTTGATTACTTAGATTGGTGCTCTGCTAAGGGCCACAGGAGGTGACTAACAAAACATTTAGCATCACTGTTATAATGTATATTAATTAACCATCGTTAGCATTACTAGTATGCCGTGTGTAATGTACCCTAGTTTCCCGTCGCGGAATCAGCGCCACTTTCGACTTTCGTGTTGCTTCGCAATACCACAATGCTCATCTCTGTTGACGGGCGTGTTCTGTGGTCTGTGTTCTCCGTAGTTACAATCTGTTTGCATTTAACATTTGTATAGCTGCCATATATGTATGTATGTGTATTATGCATAATGTGACTTGATTATTTATTATGATTATTGGGAACACAGCTACAAGAGCTGTCGAATACAGGATACATTAGGCTACGTATACGGAACATGCGACTTGTTGTTAAGTTTTAGCCAATTTATGTTTGCCGCACCTGAGGTTGCTCAACCCCTTTACTATCGTACATGTATCGTACATGTATCGTACATGTATCGTACATGTATCACTCTGATATATTTATTTGACATTGTTGTCTTGAACCGAGCATCACAATGACTGACCGGTCAGATTCGGCAATAAAGAGCGATGTAATGGACACACTATTTGGGTGTCACCTTTTTCATTCATAGATTAGTATTCTACTATAAAACAGTTTATGTGTCTAGAATTGAAGCCATGCAGATACTAGCTAAATGTCAGCGGATAGGACATTGTCTTTGCTTGGACAATTTTAGCTTGTAAATTGCCGACCAAGTCCCTTCTCGTCTAAAAGCATGAACGAGTGAAATCATAAGAACCACCGCATCACGTGCATAGAATAAACACTTTTTACCCAGGTTCAAGCTCCCGCAGTCGCAAATGTATATCATATGAACTGTGCTAAATATGTTGGGACTCAATCGTTGGTCAACTGAGCGACAAACGAACAAACGTCAATTGTGTTAATTGAATTGGTGTTTATGCAACATTTGTATATCGTACAAATCATTACAATATACATACAACATAAGCTACAGTGAAATGTTGAATGGGAAATGCAAGAAGTAGCATTTCCCACTTATTTCACACTATATACACATGTTGTAAGCAATTCAGATCAAGCGTTGCCATGACATCCACCACAGACAGTTCAACAAAGAGCACAATAAGTACACTAAGTTCCTTCTTGTGTACATGCGCATAACAAGAAAAAGTCAAATCATAAGAACAATAGCATTCAATGCATATAATACACACGTTTTGGGCCCCGAGTTCAAACTGCCGTAGTTGCAAGGTGATTGAGCTGCACGTAATGTGTTGGAACCGGTGACTTAATGAGTGGTCACTGAGCCACACGCGAACAAACGTAATGTGTTGGAACCGGTGACTTAATGAGTGGTCACTGAGCCACACGCGAACAAACGTAATGTGTTGGAACCGGTGACTTAATGAGTGGTCACTGAGCCACACGCGAACAAACGTAATGTGTTGGAACCGGTGACTTAATGAGTAGTCACTGAGCCACACGTGAACAAACGTAATGTGTTGGAACCGGTGACTTAATGAGTGGTCACTGAGCCACAAACTGTTCAACAAAGAGCGGAACAAAACGTTGTCCTATAGTCAATATTCTATACAATTCACCTGTGTTGCCAGGAATTGCACATTTGATATTGGTCAGGTTGATGGGCGCAGATGTTGAAGAACATCGAATGCCGATTGTGTAGGAAGCCACTGAACCACGTGAACGTTGAAGGTCTGAGGTAGATCTTTGCAACGTACATATCAGGTACTGTTGGCTTCTACCTAACCGAGGGCTCGTAATTTGGAACCAATGAACATATATCATCGCACAGAGATCAGATAATATTTAACAAGATTTAACAAGATTTTAACAAGATTGCCATCTCGAACAACAAGTTCCAGATGGCAAGTGGACAAGGAAGCCATTGGCTTATCGAGAGTCCAACAATTTTCTCATCTATGTGTAGCCCGCCCTTATCAGATATCTGTCAATTCTATTTTTAAACATATTCACATTACTAGCATTAACACAATCATTTGGCAGTTTGTTCCATTCATTTATCACCCTCTGTGAGAAAGAGTACTTTCTCATGTCCAACCTACACTGACTGCTCCTTAAGTAATGCTGCTGTGTGTCCTCTGGTTCTACTGCCTTCTTTAAGTTTGAAGAACATATTCCTATCAACATCCTCATAACCGTTCACTATTTTAAACACTTCTATTTGGTCTCCTCTTAGTCTCCTGGTCTCTAGTGTTGTCAAACCACATTGTAATAAGCGACTTTCGTAACTAAGGTCTTTTAATTCTGGAATCATCTTAGTTGCTCTTCGTTGTATTCTTTCTAGCTTATCTATGTCTTTTTTACGATATGGCCTCCATGCTTGAATACAATATTCCAAATGTGGTCTAACTATTGCTTTGTACAGGGGTACAATTAGATGTTTCTCCTTATAGGTGATAGTTCTCCTAATCAGCCCTAGAATTTGATTTCCTTTCTAAGCAGCAATCCCACATTGCTCTGAAACTTTCATGTCAGGATTAAATGTTACTCCTAAATCCTTTTCTTGTGTGGTTCTACCTAGTACAGCATCCCCCATTTTATATTCCTCGTCCATATTTCCATGTCCTATGTGTATACATTTACACTTCCCAAAATTGAATAACATTTGCCATTTTTCTGACCATTTAACTAATTTTTCCAGATCATCTTGTAAACTTTGTTTATCTGTATCATTAGTAACCTTTCTGAATACTTTTGTGTCATCTGCAAATTTGAGTACTTTGCTAGATATGTCATCCTCCAAATAATTTATATATATTAAAAACAGTATAGGGCCTAATACTGATCCCTGTGGTACACCACTCAAAACAGATTTCCAGTTTGAAATCTCACCATCTACTATTACTCTCTGTCTTCTGTGTGTAAGCCACTTTTCTATCCAGTTGATTACATCATTGCCTATACCATGGGCTTTTAGTTTAAGTAACAATCTTTGATGTGGCACTTTATCGAAAGCTTTCTGAAAATCTAAGTAGACAACATCCACTGGTGACCCGTCATCTACCCACTTTGTAATTTCTTCTAAAAAACATAAGAGATTGGTTAGACATGACCTTGCTTTTAGGAATCCATGTTGAGATGTATTTATTAATTTATGTCTTACGAGGAATTCCACCATGTGGTCTCTAATTAATGTTTCGAGTAATTTACATACAACTGATGTTAAACTCAATGGTCTGTAATTTTCTGGCTTCTTCCTCGATTCCTTCTTAAATAGCGGCGTAATGTTTGCTTCTTTCCATTCTGAAGGAACTATTCCTTCTTCTAGTGACAAGTTAAATAAGTTTGCAAGTGGTGTACTAATTTGATCAACAATTTCCTTTAGCAGTTTTGGTGGTATCCCATCAACTCCATGTGATTTATTATCTTTCATCTTCTTAATTTTCTTTGCTATCATTTCAGGAGTTACAAATAACTGCCCTAAATGTTCTGATTTATTGCCCTCAAATTTCGTCAATGGAACTGGAAGTGAGCTGATATCTTATGTGGTAAAAACTGAGCTGAAATACTCATTCAGGACCTCTGCCATTTGGAACCCATCTGAAATTATGTTTTCACTGTTGTTTTCCAGTGGTCCGACCTTATCTCGAACTTTCTGTTTACTCCTTACATAAGCATAGAAACTCTTGCTGTCATTTTTTATATTACCTGCCAATTTTTTTTCAAAGGTTATTTTAGATTTTCTAATTTCAGTTGTAGCTAGTGCCTCTTTGTAGTTTGTGTAGTCTTCTACATTTCCAGTGTGTTTATAGACCCTCCACAGCATCTGTTTGTGAGCAATTTTTCTAATAGCTTCTTTTGACAGGTGTTTTTTCCTGGATCTTTTCCCTTGTTTTCTTAATGGAATAAATTTCTCAATAATGCCTTCAATCTCATATTTTAAACAAGTCCAGCATTATGTTGCTGTCTTGTTCTTCAGCAAGTTATTCCAATCTGTATTTGCTAGATATGTTCTCATCACTTTATATTTGCCTTTGTTGAAGTTCCTCCTCCATTGTTTTTTATATGTATTCCCTGTCTTTACTTTTATATTAAAATGGATTTGGTTATGGTCACTTGAACCCAAAGGTTCGTGTACTTTAACATTGTCAACTAATTCATTTTGAGAAGACAAAATTAAATCTAACACATTCCCACCTCTGGTTGGTTCCAAGACATGTTGAGTAAGGAAACAATCCTGTTTTAGAAGAAGAAACTGATGGTCGTCACCTCCAGCACTCTCTAATGATTCCCATTGTATATGGCCATGGTTAAAATCACCCATTATAACACATTCTCCCTTGCTCACCTCCCTTATCGCCTTTTGTAATTTTACATCTTCCTCTTGTCCTATGTTAGGACTACGATAAACTACTCCTATTGTTAATGTTGAGTTCCTGGTAACTATGTTATACCAAATTGCTTCCACACTATCTGCTTCACTTTTCAGTGTAATTTCATATGCTTGGATAGATTCTTTAATATACAAAATTACTCCACCTCCCCTTCTTTCTCGTCTATCCTTCCTAAACATTACATAGCCTGTCAGTGCTAACTCAGCATCTACTATATCTTCATTTGCCCATGATTCTGTGATGCCTATTACATGAGGATCAATATCTGCTACCATAATGTCTAACTCACTTTTTTTATTTACTATGCTCCTGGCATTTAAGCATACACATTTAAGTTCATTGTCTGAAATTATTGGTGAACATTTCTTTGGATGTGTATTTGTAGTAGTACTCATTTGAGTTTTCTATGTCAGTTCCCCCTGCGCATCTAGTTTAAATAATTTATGGTACCTGTGCCCTCGTCGACAACTCTGACAAACTCACACGCAAGAACTGCAGCGCCCTTCCCTGTCAGATGAAGTCCATCTCTCATGAAAAAGTCACCTCTTCCCACAAAGTTTAACCACATGTCTACGAAGCCTACTCCCTCCTCCATACATATCTTCTGTACCTGTGTGTTGATCGCCATCCTTCTACAGTTCCTATATTCCTCACCCCTGCCTCCCGTTATTGGTAATATCCCCGACAATACGATCTGCCCAACTCGTGCCTCTTTAAGTGTCTTGATCAACCTCCTGTACTTACCAACGATGGCTGACGTTCCCTCCTTCTCTGCATTGTTCGTTCCCACATGCACGAGAACAGCACCTCCCGTGCCACCACCCATGACCTGTCCTGCCTTCTCTGCTATATCCTCTACTTTTGCCCCTGGTAGGCATACTGTTATGTCATCTCCTCTATTTACAATTTTATCCACTTTAATAATATATGCATGACATTGGATCATTCATTGCTGAACTAAATTGCATCAATAATAAATGTCATATAATTGTAATTGAGTTAATTTATGCATAGCAGGTTTTGTAGAAGAATCACTGCACTGTATAAACATTGGCATTGCCAATTGTTTTGCTACAATATGTTTTAGTGTTTCGACCGCATTTTTTATACATAGTATGCAAGTTTGTACATGCATAGAAACTCTTGATATTATAATTTTTACTTTTTATCATTAATACATTAGCTTGGAATATTGCAAAAGAACAGTAACGTTTGCATGGTGAGTAATTGTTTAAAGGGAAACAAAAGTCATGGTCTTAGGCCTATGCACCTATAATAGTTACTAAAACATAACCATTTGTAACTACAATTAAGAATATCAGGTCAGTGGTTTACTAGGAAAACCTAGTTGAACACACATCTTAATTTCATGGGCCGCGCCATACTGTTAGATATTCCTACGTCACGAGTGCCGGTTGTCAAATGAAAATCTATTTATAAATGCTTAGTCCTCTACTTGCGCTTATCGGTCGCGCTGGTTAACATGTCAGCCCTCAGTTAAACGGATATTTTACCATGATCTCCCACTATTAGAACACATTCTAAGAAAACCACTAGCGTGATATTCTTGATTGTAGTTTCAAATTATGGTTTTTGTTAATAACTCTTTTAGGCGCACTGTCCCCAAATGTTCCGTAAATAGGGACAGACCACAATTAGTTTGCCCATTTCAAATTTCCATTGGCTACATAAGAAACGTTAGTTGTATTTTATCAACATTAGGAGCATTCTTCTATTCGGGGTTCGGCACATTTCGGCTCCGCGCAAAGGATCATGGGTGTACAAGCGTTAGTGCTGTTTCCCGCGAATTTCAATATTGCACATCCTGTATAATTCAAGGGACACACATTGAATGTGTAAATGATTTTAATTTCTTGTGTATCACAATGAATAAATATTTAAACTGAGACAACCATGCAAACAACATTGTTTATGCAAAATATAAAACAAATGGAATTTTAAATAAACTTAAAACTTATATTTATCACTAGCCATATGCACCATTTCTAGTTCTTTCACACCTAGGTTATGGAATGTTAGCACGAAACACGCCGGATTTCAAGCGTCCAAACAACTCCTAACTCCTAATTAAAGTTGTTGTTGCTGCTGCGCTCGACACTGATAGCACGATCTCACCTCTTCCCACAGTCCCCTGTATGCACATGCGCATTGATGTGAACAACGGATCCCCGAACACAAGGATATTGCATATAACACCAAATGACCTTAAGTTCCACTGAATCTTCTGTAAGTGGCACATTCTTGTTTCAATGAACGTTCCCTCCATCCTGCCAATCTTCGTATTTTCAGTCTGTCAAGAAAGCACACCCGTTTCATCTCTTTGGTGATTTTTCATTGCAATCTAGCTCGAGTTACCAACTTCTAATGTCATTTCCTTCATATAGTGCATCAGTATCAGGTTTTTTTTCAGAATTATTTCTTCTCTGAGATTATTAGCTCCATCAAAAGTGTGTTCTCTCCAGCGAATGGTGCTTTTGCTTTTCTGTGACTAAATCTTAGCAACAACCAGTTCTGTATTCCTTATCAATGTTTCATTTGTCTTTTTTCTAGCCTTCAATTCTCCGAGATTGTCAGGAGCATCCCAGTGTGGATGACAGCTACCTTACCGGGGCGTTCCGTACTTTTATAATTTTTTCACGCCAAACATCATTATGCATATTACAACCACCGAGGAAAAGTGGAACAGTTTAAAGCCGTATCACATGTCCCTCAATGTTTATGTTTCCTTCTTAGTCCATTGTAGTATCAACATCTTGTTCTTCGTTATATTAATCCTAATTCCAAAACCTGATTTCCATGACTTCTCCGTTCAATGCCTTCCATCTTCAGAAGTTGCGAGAACTGCCTGGAAAGAGGTACTTCATATTATCCTCATCAGTTTTACACCAACGGCCAACCCTTGCATCTTCCAACGCTTCCTTCAAAATAATCATGTCTTCTATATAAATGTAAACAATAATGATATGTCGAGAACCTTATTAATCGTACCCTTAGCTAGTGGCTAGATCATTATCTGTGCCTGCCGTTTTTAGTATTGCTTTACTATCAATGTGTTGTTCGTAGATCAACAGTTTGTCTGCAAAACGACTGGCAAAATGTCGATGTAAAATATAAAATATAAGCTATGAGCTAAATTAGAAATCAGATATCAGCACCCTCAGTAGTTATTTAACAAACTCACCATTACAATTGCCTCGCTGGTGTTACATTCCTTCCGGAATCTGACTGTTGCAGATATGTTGCAATATTAGCTATAGTAAATTGAATTATCGATAATTATAGTCGACAGCACACTGAACCGTCGATAGTAACAATAGTTGACAAATTCCGCAGGGCTATTTGTGTCACTGTAATAATATAAATAAACATGTTTTTCTCAACTATATTGGATAATTTTATTTATTTATCGAACAATCATCAACACATCGTCGATTAGATCTGCGTCACTCACGGATTTGGCATTTTTAATCAACCACTGCCACCCATCAACTACGGTTTGGGAATATTCGCTAGTCCGTGTTACAATCCCAATACTGTAGCGACAGGTATGAAACCATTGCAATAGTATTGCAAAAGTCATACAGCTATCGCGATATCATCTGAATAGTAAAACGATCCCCGATTGTCGCCCGTACTGTCTTGCTTACAACGCGTTATTGAAACTTGGTATCTGTAAAGCCTTGTGAACTGTATTCGATGTTGCCCTATATAAAAAAATATTATTGTTGTTATTATTATTATTTTAATTGCACTTAAACTCAACTAAATAATCATCTATAGTATTTCGGCATGTCGTCGACCAGGCCCAATGGCGCCCATCTAACATTGTTCTACTTCCTATCCAAACAACTGTGTGAACGAAATTCCTCAGGCTAGTATCGTTCTGGTTTTTACAGACAAAACCTGTGTTCCATGTTTCCTGTCGTATCTGTTAATCCTGCGATGTTCGCAGCTTCTCGCAAACTGTGTTCAGAGACACGATTGTGAGGTCGCAGAACCGCCCGATGAACAGTTGATGTTCTTACCCGGGATTAGTTAGTTGATCAATGTCATTACGACCGGCGTGAATCGGGCAAACGGCGCCGCAGGCGGCGTGACGGCTCAACTTGTCAGTCAAGTTCAGCTGTTGGCGTCGAGATTACCAGGCCTAGGTTTAGTGCGGTCGAATAAATAGGAGAAATGAGCGAATTAATTCGCTGCCGCTGCGTTGGATACAGCGCACAGATTGATTCTGAGGGCGGGCAGTTGCTGCCAGCTTGATACATCAAGCTCCCGTGCGTAGATTCCAGCGAGCAATAGTATTGGTTAACACAGCTACTGAAAAATCAGCGTTTCAACGATTCGATATGCCACGGAATCTTATGTTGAAAGAAGCCTCTGCGAGGATGGTAGAAATGACAGAAATGTGCACACTTTTGCAGCGGTTGACACGACACTAACACACTAACGGTGTGGCGCTAGGACCAGACGTTGTTTGACAAATGTTTCGGTTGTGAGGTCCGGCCAACTAGAAAACAAATGTTGTTTCTAAAACTCTCAAGTATCCCATATTTAAAAACAAAAAGCGAACCTGATGTATTGCCATATTAAAATAAGAACATTACAAAACATGCTTGCAATGTGAACAAAAACTACACTTAAATAGTTACATATTATAGTTGTAATATATTGCAAGTTATATTCACAAATGTAGACATACCCTTTTAAAATGCATATAAAAAAGTTTATTGAGATAATGTCTTAGCGGTTTCGGAGTCGATACGTTGATGTGTTGATGTATTAGTGTTCTTCCTTACAGAACAGCACATCAAACACACACACGCACACATCGTCGTCGGATAATAATGTGAGATCATTTGATTGAATCCTGTTCCTTTTAGAAAAGTGCTATGGGAGTTCAATAGACGACAATCCACAGAAGCCCTGGTTTTTTTGGTAAAGTATACTACATGTGGCCCCATGATAGAGGTTGCAGGTTGTCCAGGTGTATTGTTAGTCTGTATTGCGTATTGCAATATTGCAACACTACTTGCAATACTTTCTGAAATTTGCAATTCTGTATTACGAGTATTTGCAATACCGTCAAAAGTATCGCAAATACTGTAATGCAAATTTGTTGAAATAAAATTTTGCATCAGCCTGATTTGAGGACTAGATTTGAAGACTAGGTTTGAGGACTAGATTTGAAGACTAGATTTGAGGACTAGAACTGTCCGTGTCGTGTCTTGTCCAAGGTTGTGAACCCAGAACACTGCCATGCCCGGGGATGTGTCAACCACTACCACGCCACTGACTGTTTCGCCTCACGTTTTATTCAAATTGTATTGAGTCACTCATGGGCTTAGATATACAACAACACTCATGGGTATAGATTTACAATACGCAATCTTAAGCGACGAACTGTGTGCAACATCAACGCAAAGATAAATCATATGCACTTCATGTTGTCGACAACGAACACAGCATACTTTGCATTAAGACGTATTCGTCATCTGGTGATTAAAATACGCTATTTGTAGTAGCCTCTATTTATATCTATTTAGTCGCCACTACATACATCCAAGAGCCAGTTTAAATCATGTTTTGTCCATCCGCAATTAGTGACAGTTTTGTAGTTGTACATAACCAACACCTTCTCGACATCAGTACTGCGCGACACCGTCTTAGCTTATCACGCCATAGACACAGTTACGCAGCAAACCCATTAGTCTGATTACACTTAACGGTGCCTCCTCTGTTCGATTTTTTCCATCGTCTCATTTCAAATTGATTTTGCAAAAATTCAGCCTAGACCCAATAAAGTGTCTACCGTTTTGAATATCTACTATTTTGAGCCCTACCAGACCAAAGTAAATTGTTTCGATGGTTTGAACCAAAATAAGCTAAAAAAAAAACTAATACACAAACAAACACACACACACGCACGCACGCACGCACGCACGCACGCACGCACGCACGCACAAACACACGCACGCACACACAAACACATACACGCACACACACACACACACACACACACACACACACACACACACACACACACAAACAAACACACACACACACACACACACACACACAAACACACACACACACACACACAAACAAACACACACACACACACACACACACACACACACACACACACACACACACACACACACACACACACACACACACACACACACACACACACACACACACACACACACACACTACATATTAGAAAATCAACGAAGTGGATTCGCGTTAGACTAAATCAGTCGAGCATGAAGTTTTCATACATGTTTAATACAAAGTCGCGAGTTGTATTTGAACAAGAAGAACAAGAAACAGAAGAATATGACGAAGATGAAGAAAAATAACCACTAAATGAACTGTCGATGTTTAGCACCAAAATGTAATATGTCAGGAACTGCCCGAATTTGACATAAACCTGCAATCAACGGTGATACTTACTGCATACTACACTTGGCAAGTGTTGTCGATGGCGGCCGTGAGGTGCCCGCTACGGCAACAACGTCACAACAAGCGAATCTCTCCGGGCGTTGAGGCTGTGTCCGGATCGATGCATGATTTCAGGGGCAATTAGCCAAGAGCAAAAGCAATTACACAGCGTTGCACGTGCCGCTGATTACGATGGCGAGATTCGACGAAATCGCCCTTTTCGTTCTGTACACCGAAGCACACCAATTATTAATTTGTTTTGTATAGAACCGAGAGGCGAGCGCTGCGATATGAACATATTGTCATGAACATAGTTTGTTCTACGGACATGTCAATCTAATGTCGAGTATAGTCATATGAAGTTGTTTGGTAACCATAACTCGTTCAAACTTATAAAACGTCAAGCATACAGTCTATAAAAAACAGATACTTCACAGCCACTTCCCTCATACTGTAAATAATATCGCGCTCGAGTGTCTCCACACGTAAGATGAATCGATAGCGAGCACTACTTATTACCAAAACCAACTGATCGACGACAGGTACGTGTGTTTGTGTAACTGATCCTGCTCCGTACATTAATACAACGGTCAAAAGTTAAGGAGGCAGTCTCTCAAACAAAGATCTTCAGAACCATTTCAAACGTACCATTAATAATATCACTCCCAAGCAGTTTGTCCTATGTCCACACGTTAGACGAATTGATAGCGAATATAACGTAACAAGGTTCGTGTGTTTGTGGAGTTATCCTTGCACTACAGTGAGCTTCAGGAAAGAGTGTCGAACAGGTCTTAACAAGATTTAATAAAATTTAACAAGATTACCATCTAAGTGAAATGCCCAGATTCCAAGTGGACAATGAAGCATTTGGCTTATCGACATGTTTAATATATGTATATACAGTGTTTAATATATATATATATATATATATATATATATATATATATATATATATATATATATATATATATATATATATATATATATATATATATATGTGGTTGTGTGTGTGTGTGTGTGTGTGTGTGTGTGTGTGTGTGTGTGTGTGTGTGTGTGTGTGTGTGTGTGTGTGTGTGTGTGTGTGTGTGTGTGTGTGTGTGTGTGTGTGTGTGTGTGTGTGTGTGTGTGTGTGTGTGTGTGTGTGTGTGTGTGTGTGTGTGTGTGTGTGTGTGTGTGTGTGTGTGTGTGTGTGTGTGTGTGTGTGTGTGTGTGTGTGTGTGTGTGTGTGTGTGTGTGTGTGTGTGTGTGTGTGTACACTGTACAATCGTGACAGTAATGATTACGAACCTACTTGTGATTTTAGAACTGTTATAAAATGTGTAAACAATAACAATTAGCATATTATTATTATTTCAATGATAACTTGTATCAAGGGCTTAAACTTACAAAAACATGAATTACATACGAATGTAATTTGCATTTGTTCCAAACCATAATGTAATTGTTGATTGAGTTAAAGTTAATTGTTTCATTTAATATAATTTAAGAATTTGGGAGGTTAATTTTATTTTATTTTATTGACCAGAAAGTGTGAGGTTAATTTAATTTAATTTAATTTAATAGGAACATTCCTTATTTAATTGTAATTTAATTGATTAACCTTTCAAGCAAATTGCCCCATGCCTGGTCCGAATACTGATCCTTGTTGTACCCCACTCAAACCTGATTTCCAGTTTGTAACCTTCCCATCAACTACCACATGCTGTCATCTCTCGGTCAGCCATTGTTCTACCCAGCCGATTATGGCATCCCAATACCATGGGCTTTTAATTTCAGTAGTATTCTTTGATGTGGAACTTTGTCAAAAGCTTTCCGAAAATCTAAGTATATATTACCTACTGGTGACCTTGGTGATTTCTTCCAAAAACCATAACATATTTGTTAGGCAATACTTTTTGCTTTAGGAATCCATGTTGAGATGGATGTAATAATTTATGCAAGGAAGTCCACCATAACAAGGAAATCAACTATAAATATTACGGTATTTAATTAACCTTTATAATAATTTACAAATCACTGATGTAAAACTCACTGGTCTGTAATTCTCTGACTTATTTCTCGAACCATTTTTAAATAATGGTATGATGTTTACTACTTTCCATTCAAATGGAACAACTCCCTCTTTTATTGACAAGTTGAACACTCTTGCAAGTGGCATACTAATTTGTTCTACTGTTTCCATTAGTAGTTTTGGAGGAATTCCATCCACTACAGGTGATTTATTGTCCTTCATTGCCTTTATTTTCTTAGCTAACATTTCTGGAGTTACAATTAACTGCCCTAAATAATCCGATTTAGCCTCCTGAAATTTAGCACCTGGAACTGGTAATGAACTAATATCCTTTCTGATAAACACTGAACCGAAATATCCATTTAGGTCTTCCGACATTAAAAAACCTTGTGACATTATATTTCCAACACAGCCTTCTGGTCATTGCTTACGTTATATGCTAACTTTTGCTCATAGCTTCTGTTAGATTGTCTAATTTAATTCGTAGCTGCATTAAAGTGCTTCTTTGCAATTTGTGTACTCTTCATCCTTTCTGGTTCGTTTATAAAACCTCTATATAATTTGCTTGCACGCTATTTTTCTAATAGCTTATTTTGACAAGTGTTTATTTCTGGGCTGTTTTCCTTGGGTTTTTTTCAAGGAAAAACATTATCAATGATACTCTCAATTTCATACTTTAGAATGTTCCGATATTCAATTGCGGTTTTGTTCCTCAGGCACAAGTGGGTATCTAAATGTCTTCTTGTTTGGACACTTGATTATAATATGATATAGAAATCTAATGTCATAGTGGTGTATTTTGGTGAAACCCAAAACATTTGATATAGTGCAGGTCCCTCAACTTACAAGTGACATAGGCTTGAATAAATATTCGAAGGTTAACTTGCAATAGCCAGCTTAGCAGCATCTGTTCAGAGTGGGCATTTATGACAGCCAATAGTACTTCATGTGTAATATATTTATTTTTATTTTTAAATGTTGCTCTCATTTTAGTAACAATAATTATTATTATAACATACATCTAGTTATTAAAGTGTGTGATGCATGCGCACTAGGAATTATATTTGTACATGCCCATAGCATGCTACATAAATCTAACGCAAACATGGCTATTTTGAATTCATAAGTCGCTAAGTCGTGAAACAATCTCAACAGCCAAGTAACATAACCCGTTCAAACTGGTCAAACGTCAAGCACGCAGTCTACAAAAAACATATACTTCAGAACCACTTCCCTCATACCACTAGCAATATTGCTCGTGTGTGTGTGTGTGTGTGTGTGTGTGTGTGTGTGTGTGTGTGTGTGTGTGTGTGTGTGTGTGTGTGTGTGTGTGTGTGTGTGTGTGTGTGTGTGTGTGTGTGTGTGTGTGTGTGTGTGTTTGTGTGCGTGCTTGCGTGCGTGGGTGCGTGTACGCGCGTGTGTGTGCGTGCGTGTGGGTGTCTTCGTGGTTGTGCGTGTGTGAAAACTACATAAAAAAGTTGCACAAATTAGCTAGTATGGTGCAGGTTTGGATTTTTTGCATAATGAATTTGAAATAAGTCTAGCGAAACAACCGACCTTTAAGAAACGATTCTAATTATTTTCAGATACAGGATGCGCAACTTCGGTGTTCTTGTTCTGATTTTCATCGCTCACGGATGTAGTGACGCGTTTCTCTTTGGCAAAGGTGAACTGAACAGATTGGAGATGTTGCAGAATGTAAATGATACGCATCCCTATTAGTTCTTATTTAGAGAGACCGACCGAGGGATAATTGTGACATTATGAACGTGTAGCTGCATGATCACTGCACCATTAAATACATTTTCTTATTGTTTTGTGTAGATCCTCTTCAGGACAGCATTATTTCTCAATTTAGAATAATTAATTCCGTTCTTTTTCAGGACAGTATTTTGTTCTCAATTTATATTAAATATAATAATAATAATAATAATACGATTTATTTTTTCAAACATAAGTAGAATACATATACACTGTTTGTGCTGCATAAAATGAGATACTTATTATGTCAGAAAAAACGGGTATACTGAAGAAAGTTCTTGTAGTTGTATACCCCTGTAGAGTGTTCTACTAATATTACTTAGGATATAATGAAACGTTTGATAATAGAAGGTAGCCTTCGCATTAATGTTTGATCTATGGTCCGCAATTTTGCATAAATACCTTGGAAGTGCAGACAAGCACTTGCATTACTAGTATGTAAATTAATAATAATTGTTTAAATGTAGTATATTATAATACAATAATATATTCATTTTGACATTTCCCCAGCCATTTATCCAAGGACAATTTTTTTTTGTATCAGTATCTGTTGAATACATCCATTTTTTATTTGTTAACAAATGCATAAAAGGTTGGTATCGTTGTAGTACAGGTTGATAATGAGTTCCAATGCTTTACACCATACATTGATCGTGGGTTAATATTTGTACGGATACAATGACATACATATTGACACTGAACTCGAAAATATTGTGTCGTTTTTAGCATTTATGTCGCAATTTAGATTAATTAGTGTCTCGTCCCTCTTCAGGAACGTATTTTGTATCAATTTAGATTAATTAGTGTATGGAAGATGTTACACAGCGATGCAGTAGCAAAAAGGGCTAGACCATATTTAAGATAGACAAACCGATACCGCAGTGCAGCAGTATAAAAACTACTCGGCCTCATCGATTTAAAATGGTATCAGGATATAGTCCCCCCCGGACAATATCCCACACCAATATCCCATGGACAATACACCCCTGGACAATATCCCTCCCAATAAAATGGATATAATAGTTATCAATCTACATAAACGGAACTTCTGAATTTACCCCTGTATGACATATCATGACTATAATATCCTGGTACTTTGAGATGAGCCTACCAAGGAATGCTCTAATTTGAACGCAGGCTTGATACATAAAATTGTATTCACTCAAAATTGCGTCTTCTTTGATTTCCTTAATTTACCCGTGACCCAGTATATCACACCTTGCAACTGTCATCTGCAGTGACCTGTGACCCAAACTTCTTCGAAAGTTCCCTGCGCTGGCCTTTCTGTTTGAAGATAGTGTAGTGGAAGTGTTTCTTGAAGTCTCATGTAAAACACTCTCTCTATACCACGGTGTAGATACGCCCTTTAATGTATGTAATGTGTGTATACTGGGATACATAGCTGAATACGAAATCAGACATGAAGAATGGTAATAGGTAAACTGCGATTTCTGTCATGTTACCTAGAACATAAGTCACTGTATTTGGATCGTGGACTATCAGTCGCTTCTCCTTCCAGAATGCGCTGGCCACGATTACAACGATAACAAATATATGTGCTGCGATGACACACTGTATGAGAAGACTGCATATTCAAAATGTTGTTACGGCGAGATGACAGACGGAAGGCTGTATTCCTGCTGCTTTGGGAAGAGGGCAACAACATCGATTAGGTAGACCTTTCTGGAGCGACAGGTCGCGGGACGGCCTCGTGCAGATTTACCCGTCTCGAGGTTGCTATCCCAGTCCATCCATGTCGCCGGACTTAGACTCGAGGGAATGTATGCATGTACGTGTGTGTATGTTTGTATGTGTGTATGTGTTGATGCATGCATGCGTACACACGTGCATGTGTGCATTAATGTATGCATATAGCATTAATATAAACGACGTCTCGCGATAGCCCAAACAGTGACTAATTTACAACGAACGCAACTGTTGTTCCATTGCAAGTGCTACTTCGTCCGTCGCGTCACTTGTAGACAGAGAATACTTGATCAAACTTGTGTCTTTATTTCGCAGATTGCAACGGCGAGTACGTAGACCACAGCAGTGAGTTTTGTTGTGGTGGGAAAACACACGACGTCAAAAACGGCCTCAAATATTGCGGATTGAAAGAGTTGTACGACCCAGCGATTGACACATGCACAATATTCGGCATATTGCATAAGTAAAGTACATGAAAACATATGATTACAGAACGATTATGGTGTTGTGCACGAAAACAGTTGTATATCTATGACGTAGTCCTACAAATACGTATTTTCGGCTCCAATGTTTTAAAACGTTCATTAAGCCATTTGATTGTACAACGATTTTGGGTTTGCACCAAATAAAATTTGTAGGCTTATGATCCAATGATCCACACATGTACATTGTTCACGCTCTTTTTTAAAGTTCACGAAACTGTACGATGATAGGATGCTTTTTTGTGTTGCGTGTGAAAACAGTTGCCTCCTCAAATGCCTACACAATTATATGATTAAAATACACTCATCTGCCTTTTGGGGGACATTTATTCCACCCTCTTCAGGCGCTCACCCCCCCCCCCCCGCCTGAAGCCGTTGGCAAGTCATGTAACCGCCGCCTTGCACCAGGAATTAGGACCATAAATATGGAATTCTCTACCGACAAGATGACAAAAAAGGCTTTTCAAAGTATTTGCTAAACAAATAAAAAATGTTTTGTTTCCCATATCGTTAGTTATTACTTAGTGCATATATATATATATATATATATATATATATATATATATATATATATATATATATATATATATATATATATATATATATATATATATTGTACCTGTTGATACATTTTATATCACAAATGTTTAAGCGTACAACATGTTGATTTACTGTACATTTGTGAATGTCGGGTCGCATGGTGACAAATGTTTACATATTCTAGTCACCCAACCTCAATTACATACTGTATTGATTTTTGCGTTTGTATTTTGTACTTGGATGAATAAATTATTTGTGTATTATTATTATTATTATTAATATATAGCATGTATGATTAAAATGATATGAGTCACACGAATATTAAAACAAGTTAACATGCTAAACGTGTGTCTTACCGTCATGCAAGAACAAATCTAACTACTGGTAACCCAACGACGTGTATCGCCATCGCCACGTAATGCCATCTCCTCTCGGAAGGTCCGCTGTTACACTATATTTCGCCACTCATATCTGCGTTGTGCCGATCTGAATAGATCTTCATACACACTTCATTTGGCTTTTGGTCTTCCCTGCATCTCAACCTTTCCCGCCAATATTTCACTTTGAATTTGATGACGTGCCTAACAATAATAGTCTAAATTTATGTATTTTATTGAAAATATGTTTATTTCAGCACGTCTTAGAACGTCTTTATTCGTTGCATTTTCAGTCAATCTTATACGTATTGTTTTTTTTAAACACCACGTATCGAATGTTTCCTGTCTTTGTTGTCATCATTTGGAAATTATCAGTTTTTCAGCACCATTCACCAACGTAGTCCAAATGTTATATCTTAAAGGCTTATCTTTAGCAGACAGTCCAATGTACCAGTGTATCATTGAGTAGTAAACTGTGTGTAGCTAATCCGTGGACGCAGATAGGCAGGCTTCTTTCCCTCACGTTGTGGTCTTCATGACTGTCGTGCATGTTCTGGAAGCGAAATCTTGAAATCGCGAACATGTTCATCAAGTAGATGATATTGAAGAAACGATTCTCTTTTAACCACAAATTTTGAAATTTATTTACTTTAATTTTATTTACTCAAGAGCTACTTTCGATAGACTTCGCCATTAGTTATTGGAGGTACAAACTCAACCACGCATGGGACGGCCTGTTTGCCATGCCAATTTGCGAGCAGAAGAAGAATTAGTCATCCCAGAATTCAGTTCCTGTTGAAGGCTACCGACGGTACATGACACGTTGAGTAAGTAAATCTCAATAGTTGCGATAAAAACAAAATCGTTTCTTCGTTATCAGGGATCGAATTTGGCGGCAATTCACCCCATTTCAATTGCAACGTCGTCTGCAGGAAACGTCGTCGGTAGACAGGACAACGTCGTCGTCGGCAGAAAGCTACGTCGTCGAATGAAGGCAACGGGTCGGCAGACAGGGAAACGTCGGCAAACGGGGCAACATTGTCGGCATCGCTAATTCATTGTATTAAAGCATTTGTAACAATATATCGCATTTTCTACTGCCTACTGGCCCTGGTGCCCCTGAAATATATAAAAGCCAAAGCAAACTGGTCTTGCCTTCAAGTTCGCCAAATTCGAGGCCTAATATTGAAGACATTCTTCAACAATCGACATAATCAGAGCTCACACGGCAAACTCCGCTGTTTATTCGCAAGTCATGCGGGTCTGAAATGTGAAAGCATAATTGGCGTAAAAGCATTCCTTGCGAATACATGTGTTTTGAACAAGGCTTTCTGCAATACCATATACGGCCCACTTTTGTCAAATTGCATGCGAATAGTTCGAAACACATCCGGAGAGCGACTCCATTTCAGTTGTGCGCAGTCTGTTGCAACAAAGTCTCGCGAGAATCGGCAAGATCCAATCGATACATCTTGCTAGTCAGACGTTTAATAAAACACGTTTGCCATCCATAGTAACAATATTTGCCTTTCAAATTCAGTACTGTTCAGTACAATCTTCTTAGCTTAGCACGTTAACGAGCCAATTTCTTCTAATACGCACAACCTTCTAAGAGACAGAGTGCAACAACAGTACAAGAACAATAGTTTAGGTGACGATGTGACGTAGGCAACACATGTCTTGCCAAACATTCAATAGTAAGCAATCAAACAATTTCAAATTAGTACTTAATCGAGGACACGCATAATTGCCTGCTTCACCCCGGACAAGGAAAACGAGGAGAGCAATTTAACCATGTCTGTGCATTTCAAATCCTCTCTGCTTTTCGAATTCACGGTTTTGAGAAGAATGACACACTTTTCCCAAGAACCGTGAATTCGTACTGTATTTTGCCGTTACCTGTATCCTTCGCGTAATGTGGTCAATTCGATATGTATCCACCATCAGCATTACGTGCGCTGTATTCCTGCAAAGTACCGTGCGCTTGAACTCGCTGCGAAACCTTTTATTGCACACGACGTACAAAAAGAAGTTAACCGAGTAGTTGAGCTGCTCGAAAATCTGCGTCAATTCACGAAAAACGGCGAAAATGGGGTCACTCGATTCGTAAAAGTCCTGTCGCCGGAAGAACGACACGGCTTGCGCGAGGGAGATGGGCGTGAGGAACACAATGAAGGCGGCGTTCGTCGACAGTAACATCGCTGTCGTCCGCAGGAGTTGCGTCGCCGCCTTGACGGCGGGATCATAGACCGAGCTCTGGGCGTGCACCTTCCATCTGCTCCTCCACAGACACGTCACGGTGACCGAGTTGAGGACGACCATTATGATAGCAGGGACAATCGCGTAGGCAGTAATGCTCAAAAAAAGAGATATTTCCACGATCGCGATGTTACCCTTCAATGACGTGTCCAACCATGTCCGGAAGCCACAGTAGGCGCTCGCGCCCAACAGCGTGCTGACGATACTGGCGTACGCCATGCGCTTCGTGCACACGGTCTTCGATCGCAACGGGAAACAGACGGCGATGAAGCGTTCTATGCATATGAAGACGACAATACATGAGGACACCAGCTTCGATGTACGAAACGCCCTGTCCATTGTTGTCGCCCTTCGTGGTTGACATAGTGGTAGGAACGCTGGTCGAATCTAGACAGTGTTGACGTGTCGGGACATCGGTTGCCAGACTACGGCACGGGGTAAGCAGAATGCATGTTAATAGCGCGATGAATGTTCCCATCGCAAAAACAATGTTGATCGATGCGCGTTTGACGGATTGATGCTTATACACGTACTTCCACTTTCTCTCTATCACGTACTTATAGTTTCTCTCTATCCGAATGTAAACCTGCACCATGCTACGTTGTGGCAAAATACTCAATTAATATTAGAGTAATCACATATGGCAAATATAATTACATTCTCGATAGCTGGTTACACGAATTAATCAAAGACCTACTCCATGCATAAGCCTTGTACGTAGAAGCCACCCAGTGTCAAATAACGAACACTATTCATTAACTAATATATGAGGTACGAGATGGCAACACAACGTTATATACAATAGGAGTGCGTTGCAGATGCTCCTAATAGCACGTGGTCCCCCATTCAACCTGATAGCACGTGGCCCCCATTCAACCTGATAGCACGTGGTCCCCCATTCAACCTGATAGCACGTGGTCCCCAATTCAACCTGATAGCACGTGGTCCCCCATTCAACCTGATAGCCAGGTTGAAATCTCCATTGTCTTCTATCTGTCACCCACTTTTGTTATCAATTATTATCCTGTTTAGTAAATCCTCAACTGGTGGCCAAGAAAATGAAGAAGATGGAAAATAATAAATAACACAGAGTTGATGCGATATCACAAAAATGCTTGAGTAAATACTATAGTAAATTAGTATGACACTTACAACAGATTTATCGTTTTACTAAGACACGGAATAGTACCTTTAGAATGAAAAAAAAAACATTACATGGGTATTTAACAAGTGATCGAGGAACAAGTCAGAACATTATAAATTGCAAATCATTACAAACATTAATTATAGACTACATGATGGATCTCCTTGTAAAACAGTAAATAATAAAACAATGTCAACATGGGTCTCTAAAAACTAGGTCATGTCTAACCAGTCTCTTAAGTGTTTTGTACGAAATTACAAAGTGGTTATACGATGGGTCAGCAGTATATGTTGTCTACTTTGATGTTCAAAAAACGTGCAGAGCCATGTCAATTATTGTTACATAAGCTAACAGCCCACTGAAGAGAGGATGGTATAATAAACTTGGTTGAAAATTACAGCAGACAAAGTGAAAGTGTAATAGTAGATGGGGAAATGTCAAACTGGAAATCAGTCTTGAGTGGGGAGCCACAAGGATCAGTATATAAGGTTTGTGTGTGCGTGTGGGGGTGTGCTTGCGTGCGTGCTTGCTTGTTTGATTTGGATAAAACGTATTCGCAAAGGTTAAGAGATAGCATTAGACAAACTCGACAAGATGATAATAGATACATTGGTCACGCTCCCTAAAATGCAAATTGTATTCAATATTTAGAAATGTTAATGGTTTCACAAAGCATATGGAAACATGGACGAATAATATAAAATAGTGGATACTGCATTAGGCTGGAACATAACAAAAGAGGACTTAGGAATAACAGTTAGCGTTGACATGAAAGTGTCCTAGCAATGAGGATTGCGGCTGAATAGGCAAAGTAAAACAGAAGGCAGACATGTTAAGTATCTGGAGAGAGAATCCCGCGTTTTGTTAACAATATCACGTCTCTCAGTTGTCCTCCTGTTTTATACGCCATACAATGATATGCCCCACATTTAATTTCTGCTCCGCAGATTTGTCAAGTATGCTTCTGTTGTTCCGATGTCTTTACGCCTGTCATCACCATTATAAGGACTTGGACATTTGACGTTCATACAATGTTGCATTTTTTTATTTGTTTATTTGTTTGTTGCGAATGTTAACTATAACATCTCTATTCTCTAAGACAACAGAACACGTGCGGTGTTAGATACCTTAACTAAAATTACAAATAATAAGACCCTTTATATTTGTAATGTTAGGTAATTTAAGGCAGCTTTCACCACACATTTTGGTATTGAGTAAGGCTGCGGCATATCTACCGTATTCCAGCATGCATTGCGCGTGCCGCCATGCTGCCTTGAGTTCGAACGAACGAAATCGATGGAAGCCAAACAATCCACTAATATATGCGAGTAAGTGTCACCATCCGCTTTTATTTGTTGAACTGTTTAGTTCTATCGTTTGTACGGAACACACACGACCATAATGTTGTCTTTGTCGTGATGTATTTTGCATGCTTTCACCGATTTGAATCTGAGCACATTTTCCGACATATAGTCTATCGCAAAACTCGGTGTCGTCGCTTCCCTCTCGTTTTCGATCATACCCTGCACTTGTTCCAGTGAAATGTGGTCATGTAGTGTCATGTGTAAATTGCACAATCTTATTATACAACTATCAAAGTCATTGCCATTGGAATAAAACTGCAGTATTTATAAATTACATCGGGAATTTACCGGACAATAGAGCAGCCATGGCCCATGGCCATGTTGACTGGCTGGGGCTTGTGCAGTGTGCTTTGTATTCGTTTCATCTGCCCTTCGTTGTAAATAGATGTGTCGGTTAATACCTTTATTTAATTCCTTTTAAGCGAGTGACCTGAAGAAGCAGACATGAACTGAAGCAGAGGTGGATGCAGCGCTCTCAGTGTAGCCGAAGTACGCACTCGACCAAAGACGTGGTGGTGAAGACTGAGGAACAACTAGACAGAATGGATTAACAGTGTTCTTGATAAATCTTAAGTCATACTTTTGCTTTAATTGGTAGTGTTTAGTATTAGTTAGGAAACTATAATTATTGTGTGATTTAATAAAAATGAGATCGTAAGGTTAGTTTGAAAATGTTTTGTCAGCCATGGGGTCCGTTGAAATTTAAGTCAGCTTGCCATTATTACTTTTCGGATTTTAAGGTCGGCGCAGTTTAATGGATGATATGGTGTTGTGAGCTTTCTTTGTTATCAAAATAAGTTGTAGTTCCTGCTCTAAATACACATTTATAATTGTGCCTCTTATGTGGGTTAAGAATGTGTGGAAGCCATATACATAGTAGATCCCCCAAACACAACATAAAGGAGTATTTAACTTGCTTGTTGTGCATTGTTTCATTGAGCTGGTGTTTCTGAAGCCATGAATTGGTCAGCTTACTGGTCTTGTCACATTGTTTCAATAATGGCTTAGCCATTGTCTGTACTTTCTTTACACTACCTGGCTGTTACCAGACAGATGTAGGGTAACATTCTATCAACTGAAATAGAACCAAACAAATCTGATTTGTTTGTACATTTGTAGTGATTGTACAGGAAATTAATAGACTAGCCTGAATTCAATGAAGCAATTCCAAAAAAGATTCCAATTCCGATCTGCTCTTGAAAATACATTCCGAAATAGAGTTGACCCCATATTTATAACAGCTGTTGTTTTGCTGTTACAATTAACAATACAAAAGCACATAATAATTACATCTGCTGCTGAATACTGGTTACTAGAGGAAGTAATCTACATTGAATGTGTTCTACTGGTTCAGGAATGTACACATTGTAAATCGTATGTGTTGTATCAGAACACAGAGAATATCTTTATTTTGTTAATGTTTGTTTTATTATCAAAACAATATTTAATGACTGTTTTGAAAAAAAGTTCAACTTGGTGATTAATGCTCTCTTTGTGCTCTTTTTAATGTCTGCTTGATACTGAATACTACGAATTGGGCAAACAAGAGTGATGTAATGGTCTACATTGTATTCCATGGGTTCATTGATATACACATTGTTAAATAAAATGTCTCATGTATCGGAATAAGTTGAATATCTGTCTTTACTTTGTTCAAAACGTATTTAATGACCATGTTAATTGACTGTTTCGACGACAAAAGTGTAACACCGGTGAGTCCAGCTCTTCTAGTACACGATTTACGCTACAGACCCACATGTAGACGCCGACATACATAGCATTGACGAAGGGGAACTAAAATTGTCATAGTAACACCTGTAAACAATTTAAGTTGGCTATCAGAAAACAGTAACGATCTAATGTTGACACAACGTTGAAATCCAATCAATTTGATACAACCTCACGTTGATCCAACTTTCAAATCCAACTACTTTTCAACATTGCAACAACGTTGAAACCCAACGTCGATGCAACGTAGAAACTTGACGTCGATACAACGTTCAAATCCAACTAGTTTCTGACATTGCTCCAACGTGGTACCTGACGTTGAAACAACTTACCCACTTACTCATTCATTCAATCATTCACTCACTTGCTTACTTACTTATTCACTTACTTTCTTACTCTCTTATTCACTTACTCAATACCTTACTTACTTACTTACTCACTCACTCACTCACTTACTTAGTCACTTATTTACTTACCTACTGGCTTGCTTACTCACTTATTTAATCACTCACTCAGTTATTCACTTACTCAATTACTTATTTACTCACTCATTGACTCACTCACTCACTTACTTACTTACTAACTTACTTACCTACTTACTTACTCACGTTTTAAGAACTTACTCTCTTAATCATTTAATCACTTACCCACTTAATCATTTAATCACTTACTCACTTACTCACTTATTTACTAACTCACTTACTTATTCACATACTCACTTACTAACTTACTTATTTACTCACTTACTCACTTACTTACTTAAGCCTTTTCACTTCATGGCGGAACATATGCCATGCACCATTCCTTTTATCCTTCGAACTACTGCTGCTGCTGCTACCACTGCCGCTGCAGCTGCTGCTGCTTCTGCTGTTGCTGCTGCAGTTACAGTTGCTGCTGCTGCCGCCGCTGCCGCCGTTGTTGCTGACGATGCTGCCGCTTCCGCTGCCGCTGTCTCTGCCGCTGTCTCTGCCGCTGCTGTTATTTTCCACCATTTTCCATTTTCTGGGCTGAACCACACTTTCATTTTGATTTGTAAAAAAATAAATTGTCCACGGTGGCGCGAAGTGCGTGATTTTAGAAACTGAGAAGATAGAACCGAACAAATGCACTAATGTGGAAGATGTCACACGCGACTGTTGCTGGTGGCGTAGGCAATAACAGCGCCAATTACAGCCCGTCGTAATTTCAGCCATTTATGCAATTATTCGCTCGGTAACTTGGGCACAATTGTTTGATTTGCCTTCGAAATTACAATTTACTGCCGGCAGGAACTGGATTGGCGTTGCATTCCCCCGAGGAACAGGCCACATTCTTGGAGACTCTTCTACATATTAGAATGAATGTCAGCGCCTGGGGCTGTGCATGCGACTTAGTATCAAAAGCCCCTGGAGTATTCCCATTGTGTCATTTTGTAGAAACTCCACAAGAGACTAGGCTTCCTGAATACGAATTCTAAAAAATGTAAACAACAGATCAGGCGACATTAAAACTTTCGAACTATGTTTATCTTCCATCCATGTAAGAGAATATAAGTTTTACCGGACCAACATTTTAACCAACGACAACTTTCGATGTTTAAATATGTTGTTATTTTTGAATAACGAATGTCACATTGTACAGTGATAACACTAGTTTGGGTTCCCTGTTATCACGTCACAAAAACCTTCTCAAGCCGCTGTTTCGTAATACCTCATTACTTCATCACACGACGTCATTATAACTGAAGTTGGAAATTGGATCCATTGTGCGCCTGCTAATGCAGGTACTTACTGAGCGAGTGTTCGTGATTCTATGGAAATGATCGATATGCATCGACATATTTACGTATTGTTTGGTTATTAAGCACATTAAGTTATCTTTGTTGATATTTCCACATGACTTATTTATTTAAAATCACTATTAAGCTATTGTGGGCCTACACGATGTTCATGTATTCACGAGGATGTGCCTATTTTGCACAAATTGCCGAGGTGCCAAACAAGAGATCGGTAATGGCGTCGCATGTTCCATTTGTATCAATGGGGTTCAATTTAATTCAATTCAACTTTATTCTCAAAAACCTTACCATGTTACACGATAATTACAATGCTGCATATTGTGACAATATGAGATGGCTATAAGTGTATGCAATCCAGGCTTCAATAATACTTATAGATTACATTGGTAAATGGTTTTACCAAAATATAAAACAAACAAAAGTGTCACAGGAAGATCAACTTACAACTTAAAACTAGTTAAAATGTCATGTACGAATTGACATAGTTTAGTTAGCTTTGCATGGCTTAAAAAATTAAACAACTGATCCATTTTTAAAGTGTTTGGCCTCACAAAATACTACTTAAGTCTAGCTTCTTGAAATAAAGTACATTTAAACAAATAATGAAACTCATCGTCAATATCATTACAATCACATAGAGTAATAATTCTCTCTCGCCTATCAATTCTACTGTACCTGCCTTGCTGAATCGGCAACCGATGATTACAAGTGCGAAATTTACACAAAGGTCTAAATAGATTTGGTAGTAAAACTAGCAAATATTTCTCCATTTTTAAATCATATTTAATTATTCTGTAGGCTGTACACCCATCGCTATTGCAAATATCACTACCCCACTGCTGTTGATACTAATCAGTAAGTTTTAATTTGACAACCGCTTTAAGCCATTTAAGATTCATTATTTCTTGATTCAGCCACAAGTTAGATAGGCCAATGCTATTTAAAATGTATTTAACATGAGTAATTCAGGTGGATTCAAAGATATTTTAACAGACAATTTATATAATAAGTTATACATAATGAAAGACAGTTTGAATTCCTTTCCTGTCACCAGTTAGCCCCAGAAATTCAATAATTTACTGTTTGTTTTAATATTTAGTGGAAATTGCCCCATAAACCATGGAAGTATGTGTTCCATTGTTTGCCCCAAGTAAAATTTGTAAAAAAAATTCTATGTAACTTTTCAATTAACATAATATTTTCACATCCCCATACTTCACATCCATATAACAAAATTGGATATGTAAGGGAATCAAATAGTTTTATCTGGATATCAGTAAGAAGTTTTAGTTTCCTAGCTTTATAAATTAAACTTAACATTGCTCGGTTTGCCTGTTTATATAAATGTCTGACTGCTTTAGAAAATCTACCATTATAGTTAACATCGATGCCTAGATATGTATACTTATCTAAAATGGTAAACTTATTTGGGTCATATTTAAATTCTGGCAATTTTCTAATCTTACCCCTTGAGAATACTAACACCTTAGTTTTAGCAGTATTAACATGCAGTTTCCAAGTTTCGCAAAAACTAAATAGAGCATCAAGTGCAGATTGTAACTGTGTAGGTGACTCTGCTAATACAGTTGTATCGTCAGCAGCAGAACAAACTTTAGATACACAACAATGTCCTCTTTTTCAAAACAATTTGCCATTAGACTGGAAATGTAGGTTAACCCCCCATATGCATTTGCCAGATGTGTTTCGAGATCATTAAGAAATAATACAAACATTAGTGGTGACAAATGTTCGCCTTGTCGAATTCCAATATTGCATGGGAAGAAAGGTGACAAATTCATAATACATTATTTAGTTTCATTATATAAATCAAACATCACAGTGAAAACGTTTCCATCAATATTATTTGTTTACTTTCAACCAGAGGAATGTTCTTTTTACAATGTAAAAAGCTTTTATGTAGTTTACAAAGGCACAGTTTAAGCAGTTCCTTTTGTTTAAGTAAAAATCAAGTACATTTTTCAAGACAAATACATGATCCATTGTGGAATAATCATGCCGAAATCCAGTTTGTTCCTCCACCATTATTCCCAATTCATCAATATAATACATTTAATCTATTATTCAAAACAGAGGTGAATAATTTTTTAAAACAGAGCAGTCTGATTCCTCTGTTGTTGTATGGGTCAATTACAATACCCTTATTTTTATAAATGGCCAAAATAATACCCATGGCCCAATCTTTAGGAACAGGGCCAGATTGTAATATGACGTTAAACAATTTAACATACACAGAGATCATACAATCCCCATAATATTTTAGGAACTCATTTAGAATTATGTCCAACCCACACACTTTGTTAATTTGTTTTTAACTTAAGTAAAGCCTTACTTACTTCCCCAGCTGCAAACATACTACCCGGTATTTAAAAAAAAATTATTATCATTGTTTGCAAAATGTTCATAATCATAGTCATTCTGATCCTTCTCCTCGCTAAGGCTTAACTTTTTAAAGTGTTCAAAAAAGTGGTGGTATTAACTTTATTGACTTCTTTACCTTTGTCACTTCCTGACTCATTAATAATTGTCTTACTCTTTATATTTCTTATTTTTTTGCAAAATCCCTAAAATACAATTTGTGCTGCTTGTTAATTTCCTTTTTTATAGTTCTTACTTGCATTATGTTTGGCATATCTATTAACATCAGTTTTATCTTTACAGTACACTGCCTTGGTTTGAAAGTACTGTTTTCTTTTTTTTCTTTACAGGCTTGATTAAATCATGGTTTACCGCTAGCTTTTGTATTACTTCTTTTACCCTTTATTGTTGGTCTATTGTCTATCCTTCATACAACCAACCGTTTTAACAGCACTTTTTAATATATCATTTATGCGAATTACTGTATAATTTACGGAAGCCACATCAATATCATTACACATTAAATCGTCAAGATCTTTCTCTATGTCGTCAACATCCTTCAAATCAATAATGTTTTTTAAGTCTGATTCACAATAATCCTTAACCCAATTTGGTTTGTATGGTACATTTAAAACCCATTTTAATAGGGTTATGGGCATCAGATGACAATTCATCAAATTTCAAAACCTCAAATGCCATTATGTAATGAAATGTTTGTCGAGAAATAAGAATATAATCAAAAAAGCTTGCAATTTTTGCATGTATTTGAACCTCTGTCCCTATCGACCCCAATCCTACCATTACCATTACCATTACCATTACCATATCTAGATCATCAGACTCAATTAAATCACATAAAGTACCAATTCGGACATAAAAATCACCAACTAAATACAATGGGCTGTTTGAGTCACTCCTTAGGTTTGCAGTGTCATTTTCTATATCATCAAACAGGCGAGCTGGTGAATAAATAGAATTCTCCAGCGGAATATAAACTATTCCCCATAATGCTTCATACCCAAGCGAATTAACATTTGATTTGAACCACAGTACACACTTTGTGTCTCCATGTACAATTTCAATAGAGATATACAGGGAATTCTTCACCAATAGTGCTACTCCTCCGGATTTATTTTTAAATGATGTTCTATTCATTGTATGACAATCAAAACCATCTATATGAATTATATCAAGATCATCCAGTTTTGTTTCTGTTAGAAATATTAAATCATATTCTGAAATAAACAAATCGAAGTCAGGCGACCTCAGCCTGGTCATTAAGCCACAAACATTAAGTAGAACACATTTGATATTAGTTAGAGCAGGTTACAAATCAGAATTCTGCTCTGTAATTAAACTCCTAGTTCCTCCGTCTTCACAAGAGGATCTTCCTTCCCCGTCCTATTCTACACCGAGAACGTAGGGCCCAAGTCCCAGTGCTTTGAGATCTGGTTGATCAATTCCAACTTTAAACAGATCATCAGGCGACTGGATTGTGATATTGTTGCCTTTGATGCCGCAGATGATGGTGTTTGGCTATCATCAGAAGTTTGTATCTCAGGTCTTCCGTAATGAACACATTTGCATCAGTGTTGGCGGTTACAGTCCTAAGTTTCTTTTTGTTCATCATCAGTTGTTTTTTCAATTACCTTGATACAAACTTCACCAGCACGGGTCTTGCTCGAACCCCCGACTTCACCAGCACGGGTCTTGCTCGAACTCCCGACTTCACCAGCACGGGTCTTACTCGAACCCCCGTCTTCACCAGCACGGGTCTTGCTCGAACCCCCGACTTCACCAGCACGGGTCTTGCTCGAACCCCCGACTTCACCAGCACGGGTCTTGCTCGAACCCCCGACTTCACCAGCACGGGTCTTGCTCGAACCCCCGACTTCACCAGCACGGGTCTTGCTCGAACCCCCGACTTCACCAGCACGGGTCTTGCTCGAACCCCCGACTTCACCAGCACGGGTCTTGCTCGAACCCCCGACTTCACCAGCACGGGTCTTGCTCGAACCCCCGACTTCACCAGCACGGGTCTTGCTCGAACCCCCGACTTCACCAGCACGGGTCTTGCTCGAACCCCCGACTTCACCAGCACGGGTCTTGCTCGAACCCCCGACTTCACCAGCACGGGTCTTGCTCGAACCCCCGACTTCACCAGCACGGGTCTTGCTCGAACCCCCGACTTCACCAGCACGGGTCTTGCTCGAACCCCCGACTTCACCAGCACGGGTCTTGCTCGAACCCCCGACTTCACCAGCACGGGTCTTGCTCGAACCCCCGACTTCACCAGCACGGGTCTTGCTCGAACCCCCGACTTCACCAGCACGGGTCTTGCTCGAACCCCCGACTTCACCAGCACGGGTCTTGCTCGAACCCCCGACTTCACCAGCACGGGTCTTGCTCGAACCCCCGACTTCACCGGCACGGGTCTTGCTCGAACCCCCGACTTCACCGGCACGGGTCTTGCTCGAACCCCCGACTTCACCGGCACGGGTCTTGCTCGAACCCCCGACTTCACCGGCACGGGTCTTGCTCGAACCCCCGACTTCACCAGCACGGGTCTTGCTCGAACCCCCGACTTCACCAGCACGGGTCTTGCTCGAACCCCCGACTTCACCGGCACGGGTCTTGCTCGAACCCCCGACTTTCCCACTCTCAGGGCCGCGGATATATCACTCGATTGTATAATGATGTCGATTCCCTTTGCAATCGATATGATTTTGTTATCAGATCTTCATCGGTTTCTTCGGCAGTATTACCTTCAACTCCGAAGACTCTGATTGATTCTCTCCTGGAATACTGTTCCATTTCATCTTGTTGGTATCGTAGCAGTAATAGCTGTTTCTGGGCATTTTCAAATTGTTTATCCATCATTGTTACGGATTATTCCATTGCTCTGCTAACAGCATCGGCCACTGCCGCTGTGACAGCACCCACTATCACTGGATTCAGCTGCTGTATCAGGGCCTGTACATCAATACTTTCCTGTGTTTTCACGCATAAGCCGCTGCTGCCGCTGGCCACATGTGTCAGGCTTTTCTAGACAGTCTTCTTGACAGTTTCCTGCAGTTGGTCACTGTCGGTATCTGAATCAGAATCCGGTGCTATCGTTTTCATGTCACCAGATTTAGTAGCACTGCGCAAAACTGGCTCTTGTCTTTTATGTCCACGCTTACCCACGAATGCGACTGTCTGTGTCACTCAAGTGTAAAATGGCCGAAATTGATAACGGTCTTAATCGTAATGTAGGTTTAACATATACACCCATGGGTCAGTTCGACCAGCCAAGACAAGTTGGCCCCCGATTTATGCCACCAATTTCTTATGGTCAGTCGCGTCAATGTCAGTATCTTGTTGTTAACACTTCACTTATGATATACATATATTTTGTCGTCAGTTCAACTTTTCGAAACAGGTGTAGAAATGAAACAACCCAGAGCAACTATTCAAGCATGTGACACCTCACAAGCGCCATCTATCGGATCCACAAAATGCAGCATTACATTTATTTTACTAATACGTTCGTGGTTCTAATCACACATACATGTTATGGCATGTACTACACAGATGCTGCAGAAAATGCGTGTTAAAGGGAAATCTCAACAAAAGAACGGAAACACATGTCGAACGTCGAAAGGTGACCAAACAGTTATATACCAGAACTCCCCTGAAACAGCTAGCCAAGTGGCTGGCATAACGTGGCCTGATTAAAGAGGAAGCCTGAATATAGAGGTAGATCAGATATGCAGGGTTCTACTATATTTCTTTATCGGTTATCAGACGATTCCAGTCGTGACGCAAATACGATCCTTGACAGCAGTCGTTCCCCACCGCCGACTCTCTCTACGGAGACGTGCCGCCGCTCAATCAAACACATAATATTTATTTCCAGGCGCAATTCGATTTCCACGCCAATATCCACACGGAGATTAGCGTTTAGCGCAGTGTTTAAGTCGCAGCGAGCGGTGCACGCGAACGCCGCAAAGTTCTTCAAATGCAATTAACGTATTAATCGAAGGCATCGATTGTTCGGCTTTGTGGAGGAGTGGGAACCACGCAAACTGCGTCATCCTGCGCGTGCGCATGCGAGTGCATGTGCGTGCGTGCGTGCGTGCGTGCGTGCGTGCGTGCGTGCGTGCGTGCGTGCGTGCGTGCGTGCGTGCGTGCGTGCGTGCGTGCGTGCGTGCGTGCGTGCGTGCGTGCGTGCGTGCGTGCGTGCGTGCGTGCGTGCGTGCGTGTCCATATATGTACATACCATATGTACCCATATATTAAATATGGTTTGAATTAAAAAAATTCATTGTAGCATGCGCGAGCAATGAAGATCGACTCAAGACCTGTTTCACGTAACAACGATGTATCGGAAGAAATCGCGTCTCTGCACAAATTCTTTGTGCTTCGTTATTAGATACGCAACTGGTGCAAACTGCTTAAGCAATAATCTATACACTATTGCATGCGTATTTCTTATGCTGTCATCAACAATACTCGACGTCTGATTGGGGTCATAAAACAACGTCCTAATGCCTCATATTGGAGCCTATTTACAACTCGTTTGCGCAAAGCCGGCAATGTGACTGAATAATGAACAACCTTTAGCACCTATACATTTAATATGGCGTTTTTACGAGGGTATGATTTGGAGCACTCTATTTAATGGAGATTACTGCGGACGTGTCGCTAATGTGTCATATGACACCCATTTTATTATGACGAATGGACTCGACTCTCCCATCAATGCTGTTAGCGCAATTTAACACCAAAGTCTGATGGCATTTCGCAGTATTGATGCCAAGACGAACAATCTGTCTTACATTAGATATAATTTATTGGCGTCTTGTAAGCATCCTTACTTGCATACATTAAGATGTATACGACAACTTTAGACACATATTTGTATTTCCGGTTGTATTTCGACGTATAATTATAACGGCTTAGCGAAATTTTATTTAAAGACTTAGAACTGCTTCGTCTAGATGTCTTAATGCTGACTGGATATGTCATCATTTTACAACAGTATGATTGTGTTCGCACATGTTGAGATGAATACTATCTACAAACAAAGAACCAGTCCACTATACGTTTCCAGTTGCATCGATCGACCTCGACGTTTGCAACAAATCTGCACGACCATATGATTCATTTCGAAAGAGTAGTAAGTTGTAAACACGCGAGAACGCAAACATTTGGTTCATTCTATATAGTTTCGGGAAGTAACATTATTATTTACAGATTATGTAAATGTTAGTAGCGTGAATGTATTTAAAAACAAAATTGACAAGTATCTCAGCAGGGCGGGTTACAACTGCTTCCTTGTCCACTTGCCATATAGGCAGTTTGCCTGGGATGACAATCTTGCTAAATCTGTTTAACGAAATTGTCCCGAGATAGTTTGTCGTGTTTCTTTTTCCATTTTTCCTTGCGCGTTGGAGGCCACATCACATGCTTCCCTGCAACTCTCCTCAGCCCTTGTGATGAGTTGTCGCTACGCATTCCGTGTTTTTGTTCTGCAATCCCACGGTTTGTTCTCACGCCTACTTTTTCCAGTGTTCCAATTCGCTCTTCGTTGTGTAGTCCTTCCATCTTATTTTTTTCTTCTACCACCTCCGCTGTTTTCTATATTCTCGTCACTAATCATGTGGATATGCCCTGTCAATGGCAGACTGTTCCAAGTAACATTTTGTTCGGTTACATCTTCATTCCCTTCAAAACTGCGTAAAACTGCTTTAACTAGGAAATATGATGCACTAGAACGACCAAGCTTTGACAAAGAAAAGAGCAGACACGGCACAAGTCGATGATTCATCAATTCTGCAGTTACTGCATTTTGCCTTTGCACGCCACACTTGTGTCCTCCTCCATGTAGCTTCTCCTCCACGTTCTCGGGTAGTGTCAACGTTCCCAACATAAATATGTAAGCTGGCACACCTGAAGCTTCCATGTATTTCCAAACATGTGTTTCTTCAACTTCCTATCTCACATGATTTATTCCACTAGATCACATGCTGTTGCCTGCACCGTGCCATGTTCCTCGGTATCACTCAGTTGCGGCTCAATCAGTACCCGCTCCCAGAAATGGTAACGCGTTGGTAAAGGGTAATTTGGCCCTGTTTGACCACATACATGTCGGTAATAGTACTTTTTGTAATAGGGCGTTCCATAACACTGCTCTACTTTTATTTTGGTAACAGAAAAAACGACGTCGTTACTTTAAAGATACCTTTAGAAATTTTTTTTAAACTATTTAGAAAGACAAAATGAGAATAAATGGAAACTACAGTTGTATGATAAAATGACAGTTATTCTAAATGTAGCATATCAATGATCAAATGAACAAATATCACAACCAACGATACAAATTTTGCACGTCACATATTAACACCAACATTATAAAAGGTATTTGCGGGCTGTCAAATGTCCAACGCGTTGTTTCTACAGCTGGTCCATGTGACCTGTCTACGTTCACTCGCAGCGTGAACTGCGTGACCAGAGATCATAAGGAAGCCGCGCAAAAGACCTGTCCACATCATTAGCAGCGAAGAGACGGGCGCCCGTAATGGACTTGGGATCGTGATCGAAGTAGACACGCACTGACATCATCGAATCTATGTGGTCGTTGCGTTACGGCAGATAAGGAGCCGCCTGCGAGTAATTAGCGCACGGACGTGACCAGCAGAAAGGCTTCGAGACCGCCCGAGGCGCTGCCGCGACTTTTCCTGTCAAATCTTATTTTCCGCATCTGCAGGTAATGCTGGGAAGCCGTATGGTGAACATCCTCACAGTGAGACGCTTCAGGCCCTGGTCACATATCAACCGCCGATGATAGCAATGACTGTTGCCGTCTTATTCCGTGAATAATATCGTTCGACGTGAAAACTAAGCGTGATAATATAAATTTGCAAACAAAAATAAAAAAGAAACAAAATAGTAATGCCGTTTCAAGTCTCACGCTAACGTTTCAGCAATGATCCCCAAACATTTGTTTCGTACGAATAAAAATCAAGTTTCCAACAAGAAATATTGGATGTTACTTATATCCCAAACGCTATACAAATTCAACTTACCAGTTTTTCACTAACCAAATGATTTAGAACGTTTCCAATAACACGTGCGAAACCCGTGGTCATATACTAATTAATGACGATGTCGATGTGGGTACAAAATATCAGCCCTATTATTCCGGCCATTACTGACATCGGCTCGTTTGGGTTACCAATCAAGTCAGCGCCGAGACTCGCGAAATAAAATGGCGGCCGGCAACTGATAATAATAATAATAATAAAAGTATTTATATATCGCCCAATCATTCGAGATTGCTCTCATGCGCTCTACATACGTAGTAGTATTTTACAGGCCATAAAATTGCTAAGAGAATAATTCTACTGAGAAAAGTCTACAAAAATACTAAACATAAAAAGAAATGCTAACAAAATAACCACGTTAAAATATTCCATAACACTGCTTTAAATATAGTTTGTAATACAAGTAAAAGTAAGAAAATGATAATGAAACTGCCAACAAATTAAATATACTAAAATGTTATAAAAAAAAAGCTATTTTAATGTATTCAGTTATACAATTAAGACTCAGAATATAACCATAAACACGCTTAGTACAATTATAAAAAAACTATTCTTAAGAACTATACGATTCAGATCGTTTGATATAAACACAATGAGTAAACATAAATGGATAGCATTCTTTCGTAATTATATCTACATACATTAAATGTACAAAGTCCGTTCGTTCGTCACATTGAGGCGGTCTAGATGTCAGAATACGTATAGTTTGTACTATCTATAATATGATTTAACAATACAAACCGATAAGATTACAATGCTATGCCATTCAGATTTAATACCAAATTATCGGTATTACAACAATATGACACTATTACGTAGTTCACGCTAAAACGTAAATGTCTCATGTTCTTACGTAGTGTATGACAAGTATTACCACGTTCCAATGTGGCACGGATGAGCGTATAACAAATATGATCTGTGCAATTGGCTACGAGAGATGATTTAATCACAGATGTTTACGATTCGAAGGCGAGAATTGAAACAACAAGATCCCGTCGTTGTGTAAATACAACCAGAGAGCAACAACTGGCGATAGCATCTGAGCAGGCGGTAAGTCTTGAGCTAGCGTTAGTGCGAGCTACGGTACTCGTGCGCATTATATAATATGCGCGTCATACGTGGATTCGCTGGTGTACAATGACTTTAGGGAGAGGGAGATTTTTTTTTTTTAATAACGCATATGAATATAAATTCTTAGATATATAAATACTACTATATTTAGGTTATACTACACTCTTTGTTGACATCACGAAAGTGTTACGATCCATATAACTACACGGGTGTCGGAGGCACGAGTGGTATTCTCTGGGTGGTACCACTCGAGTGACATCAACAAACAGTGTGTTATTCCCGTTATATGGGCAAATTAACATTCACTTCCTACACGTGTAAACATGCTGGCGGTGTTGGTTTCACGCAGCATCTGGATGGATATATCGCGCTAAAATTCCCAATCAGTTTGTGTCATTACCGTGATATATCCATCAAAATAACACACGGCTGCCTCGTTCGGAGAATCCTATGTTAAGTGTACCTCTGTGAACGTCGAGTGGATATGAAGATAATGATGAAACGCTTTTGTATGCACTAATACACACATTAATGTATACACTCATGCATGCATTTACATGCGTGTGAGCGTGCGTGCGTGCGTGCGTGCGTGCGTGCGTGCGTGCGTGCGTGCGTGCGTGCGTGCGTGCGTGCGTGCCTGCGTTCACACACTGTCGATGTGGCTCTTCCGATTCCCGAGCGCCAGGTCTACATCTGACGTCGAGCCAGCCAAGTGTACATCTGACGTCGTGCCAGCCAAGTGTACATATGACGTCGATCCAGCCAGGTGACGCTGCCGACCAGGAGAGCGTCTGGTCGGGTCAAGAAGCTGGAGCCACCTGTGGCTACAAGGAGCAGAGTAAACACAATTAACCGAAGTAACGAGTGTCTGCCTAACTTGCATCGCCCCGAGTCAGCGATCCCGTGTTGTCGCCCGCAGCACGTCCTCATCCGCAACAGTGCAAACGTCCAGTGTAATACACATAACTTGACTAATAAAGAAAGGTTAGAAGACGTCTGCTTCGTGGCTGCTACTACCACAGCAGCTGACGAGATTGATGAAGTGTTCACGTGCAATAATAACAAAAGTGTAATAATAATTCAGGATGATGTTCAGCATTAACCATAATATCATGAATGAATGAATAGGATTATTTGCCAGAGTAAATACATCTACGTAAAGAACAAATTAAAACGTATATATATATATATATATATATATATATATATATATATATATATATATATATATATATATATATATATATATATATTACATAATATGATTTCAGATGAGACTGCATTCTATTTTGTTCTTTACGTAGATATATCTACTCTGGCAAATAATCCTGTTCATTCACGATATCATGGTTAATGCTAAACATCACCCTGAATTATCATTACATTTTTTCCATGTGAACACTTCATCAATGGTATAAAGTATATATATATATATATATATATATATATATATATATATATATATATATATATATATATATATATATATATATATATATATATATATATATATATATATATATATATATATATATATATATATATATATATATATATATATATATATATATATATATATATATACATATATATATATATATATATTAATATCTTGACCGCCCAAATGTATCTTTTGTTTCGGTTTCATCCAGATTCCGTTCCATGGCCGAATATGTCCGCTACACATTCATAGGTATCAGTCGTACTTTAATAATTTAATATGTTACAAAAGACACAATAATTAATATTTATGAAAAAATTTAAACATAGCACAATAAGAAACAGATTGACTATACATATAATTATGTATAATAAACACTTTTAAAATTACTTACATTATAGCGTGTACATGCTATGCATATAATCACATTATGCATGTAATGAGTGTCAATCAATGTACAAAACTTCCATTTTAACGTATTTTTGCATATATATTTTTAAAATCAAACATGTCGTGTGTGTGCTTTGTACACACATATACGTTTGTACATAGGCGAATACGAACTATTACGTACTATGTATGAGTATGTTTAATATTTATATTTCCCGAAGGTCACAACCTGCGCATGGATTTTCCTAGCATAAGAAATCAATTGATTCGTGCCGGTAATTTAACGAAGCATTGCCGGTGTAATAATATGCGCATACAGAACGACCCGATCTCTGGCCAACCCATCAGGAGATTAACGGAACAAGCAACCAATTAATTTAGTCGGTGCGCGGGCGCGGTGAAGCGCGAGATATTACGAGACTCCGCGAGGTCAATCCTTTCTCTCTCTCTCTCTCTCTCTCTCTCTCTCTCTCTCTCTCTCTCTCTCTTCTCTCTCTCTCTCTCTCTCTCTCTCTCTCTCTCTCTCTCTCTCTCTCTCTCTCTCTCTCTCTCACTCTCTCTCTCTCTCCTCTCCTCTCTCTCTCTCTCTCTCTCTCTCTCTCTCTCTCTCTCTCTCTCTCTCTCTCTCTCTCTCTCTCTCTCTCTCTCTCCTCTCTCTCTCTCTCTCTCTCTCTCTCTCTCTCTCTTTTGGTGTCTTCTACAGCAGCGACGCCTTTCGGCGCCCAGCATCGTCCCTTGTTTCTGCCACCGATGACTTTATTCGTCAGTTCATTAAAGGAAATGTAGGCGAGTTTCATTGTTGAATCGAACGACTATTAATGGAAAATTGTAAGATTGAATGTATTAGTATCGATAATATATGGGTTTGTTAAAAAATCATATCCAGGGAATGAGTTCCACCGAGTTGGTGCGGCAACCGGGAAAGCTCTATAGTTATGACGTCTTAACACTGCGACGAAAAGTGGATTAAAAACTGGATGGTCGAAGCTGCCTGGGCTGTCTTGGAGGTGTGAGATGTAAATGTAAATATGTTGGTTGCTTCGATGAAAGTTCTAGATAGGTTCACGTCCATCTTCCCGGACCTGAGTGCGCTGGATGCGAATCTGATTTAAAACCCGTTGACGGCGCAGGTGCGCTCTCTCCCAGACGACTGCTCGAGGACTTGGCGGAGGTGCGCTCTCTCCCAGACGACTGCGCGAGGACTTGGTTGGTTGTTGAGCGTCTACATCGGGCTGCATTTGAAGCTCTTCCTGAATAAATGTTCGTATAAAATAAGCACGTCTTACTACTTCTGATACTGATGTTCCCGTGCGGACATAGTTGATGTGCTCCACTGTAGATATGTGTGTGAACAAGGATTCTCAGCATTGTCCAGCATAACAAACAGTGCCCGACTGTATGAAAAGGATATCTTCGAATTTCTTTCCCAAATATGTACCCGAAATTGAAGCCCTGGTTTTACCCCAGCAAGCGGAACTATGACAAAGAGTTCCTCGTACAGCTCGACACACTTGTCCGACTGCAACCATGTTCACACGCTAGAAAAGTGAGTATCAATGACCTGAATGTTGAATGTTTTTTTCCTTCTGTAATTCTATTAGCTAAGTCCCCATGATTGGGGTACCCGGCAGGTTGTGGTACCTCAGTGGTACGCGGGGAGTGAAAGGCTGGGAATCCTGCTTTAGCTGATGAAGCAGAGATAACTGACGGCAACTTGCGACCAAACTGTGTCGTTGCCCGCGGCAGTGTTTTAATCCTGGGCGGCCAGCGACTCGACAGGTCGCTATTGCAAGTGGTCAGTGCGTAATCACGAATGCGTAGTAATGATTTCATTCGGGATTGTTGACATTTGGATGATCAAATGCGGTAACTCGAGGCGTCATCCTTTGACATGACAGAACGCCAAAAAGAATGTGGTTTAACAACCCAAGAGACAAGGAGGTTAAGATTAGATCAGCTTGAAGTTCTTAATATATTGAATGGGTATGAAATATTGCTAGAAATGTGTTTTTTCTCACTCAACAAAGATAGGAGAACTAGAGGACATGAGGTACAATTAGTGAAGGATCAGTGTACATTGTATGTCAGGAAGTACTCTTTCTCATAGAGGACAATAAACGAATGGAACAAATTGACTATGATTGTGTAACTGCTAGCAGCGTGAATATGAAAAACAAGGTTGACACATATCTCAGAAGGGCAGGTTACACGTAGACGAAAATTGTTTGACTTTCGATAAGCCAATGGCTTCCTTGTCCACTTGCCATCTGAACTGTTGGCTTGTCTGTCTCTCCCCGCGTACCCCTGACCGGAGGACAACCGGCCTGGTACCCCCCTTTTGGGGACGTAGATAATATAATTACAGAAGAAAACAACATTAAACGTTCAGGTCATTGATACTCACTTTATTAAGAGGTAGACATGTTCACAAGAATGTTTGCAGTCGGATAAGTGTAGCAACCTGTTAGAGGAACACAATTTCATAGATGCGCTTGCTGGGTCAAAACCAGGGACGTAGATAATATAATTATATATGAAAAAATATTGAAAATTCAGGTCAATTATACCAACTTTAAGATGTAAACATCTTCACATGAGTGCTTTCAGTCGGAGAAGTGTGACACATTGTACATATCTACCGATTAATACTTGTTAGATTCGATGTCTGATACTAACTGATTTTGAATCCATATGCCAAAATAATCGACGCAAGTCCACGACCTCAAAGGAAAAGGTTCGTTCTTATATAGCGGACTGCTCATAGCTCTTTATACTTCACCCCCTGGCAGACATGTTCATTCCAACGCTTATGCTGCTACTGTAGCTGCTGCTGCAGCTGCTGCTGCAGCTGCTGCTGCAGCTGCTGCTGTTGCCGCTGCTGCTTCTGCCGCAGCCGTTGCCTCTGCTCTGCCTCTGCCTCTGCCGCTGCCGCTGCCGCTGCCGCTGCCGCTGCCGCTGCCGCTGCCGCTGCCGCTGCCGCTGCCGCTGCCGCTGCCGCTGCCGCTGCCGCTGCCGCTGCCGCTGCCGCTGCTGCTGCTGCTGCTGCTGCTGCTGCTGCTGCTGCTGCTGCTGCTGCTGCTGCTGCTGCTGCTGCTGCTGCTGCTGCTGCTGCTGCTGCTGCTGCTGCTGCTGCTGCTGCTGCTGCTGCTGCTGCTGCTGCTGCTGCTGCTGCTGCTGCTGCTGCTGCTGCTGCTGCTGCTGCTGCTGCTGCTGCTGCTGCTGCTGTTGTTTGTACGGATTATAAACTCTTTGTACGGATCGGAACTCGAAATAATTATTTTTTTACGTTCTTGGATGTTACCAATATTGGGTCGGACCCAACAAGAAATGGTTTGGTTTATCAAATGATTCAAAAGTAATTATTCAGTCCCTCGCATACAACGTATGTGTGCGCACGCACGCACACACGCACACACGCACACACGCACACACGCACACACGCACACACGCACACACGCACACACGCCACACACGCACACACCCACACACGCACACACGCACGCACGCGCGCACGCACGCACGCACACACACACACACACACACACACAAACACACACACACACACACACACACACACACAAACACACACACACAAAGGTATATGTTTGGCACATTGCCAGACGACTCGGCCAAATCATTGATTGCGCTGCGCTTAGAAACCTGACCGGCCTCTTTGATGTCCATCGCAGGTGTGAAGATCAATAACTAATGTGTGTGCGAAGTTCTATTCAGACCACTCAAACTAGTAGGTGGCTCAATGGTCACCTCGTGTCCAGGGGCTGACCACAGGTCGACGGACAACACGATCGATTCGCAACTAAGCAAAGCACAACTTGCCGACTCACCTGGCATATGGTACGGGAGTTGGAAGTTTGTGTATTTCGGATGAAACACTAACACCCGTACGTCCTTTATCGTTGTGAAATGGGAAGTAAAATATCCTACAGGGGTAACTGTGTAACCTGTCGTGGACTGACAAACGGGTGGTCTCTATGTCTAACACAACACAGGTTTTAATGCGCCCAGCTTAACAAATACTCTAGTCACATTAAACATGTGACTGGTCATAGTCATGGGCTAAGAAGAAGAAAAAGACAAGAAGAAGAAACAAACGAAAAGAGGTGGAGTAATCACATCCAATGTAGCCCCTGTCCGTTTCAATAAACTTTTGATTCTTTATTAATAACCGTAGACGTACCGGTTTGGAGGAATTCGTTCTAACGTTCAGACGGCGTCAAAGCAGCAGCATTTAGCGCGTCATTTGTTGAACGTGTTATTTGCTGTCGCCGACTACACAAGATGTAGCCGTAATTTTCCAGTGTCTTTGATGTGGCGCCACCTGAACCTAGAATCAAACAGTACTTTTCATGGTAGCCTCAATTATCCAGGCTCCACGCTGTGGCGCCACAGTTTGTCGCACACATCATTGCCTGAATGCAGAGTGTACTTTTTATTGTGACAGAAATTATGTATGCGCCCAGAATATGTCCCACGGGCATTTGGCTAATTAAAATCATTGAGACACATAACCTGGGTAACCAATGACACTTACTTTCATGTATAACTCTAACAAGAGTAAGATGTTTAAATTGATACGTTTTGATTACATTGATGCAAGTCACACAGTAAAATAGAACGGAATTGCAAACGATAATATTTTTATCGCAGGTTCGAGTCCAATAAGAGTAAACTTTTCCTACACTTTTATTTTAGGGTACGTTTTAGTTTGTACAAAACTATTAGAAACTAATTTTTCCTATACAAAACGTACACATATAACATTAATTATACACGTAAATATAGGCTCGGTCGCCAAAACGAAGTAATCATCACAGTGATGACATCTGACGGTACCTATGCGAGATGCAGTGGTGCCCTCTAGTGGCGTCTCTCAACGCGAGCCCCAATAACCACCGCAACAGCGACATGTTGTGCATTATTGCAAACTAATTAAGATTTAGATTTAACAAGAGATTTAAAAAGATTGCCATCCTAAACAACAAGTTCCAGATGGCAAGTGGACAAGGAAGCCATTGGCTTATCGAGAGTCCAACAATTTTCTCATCTATGTGTAGCCCGCCCTTATCAGATATCTGTCAATTCTATGTTTAAACATATTCACCCTACTAGCATTAACACAATCATTTGGCAGTTTGTTCCATTCATTTATCACCATCTGTGAGATAGAGTACTTTCTCATGTCCAACCTACACTGTTCCTTAACTAATGCTGCTTTGTGTCCTCTGGTTCTACCTCCTTCTTTAAGTTTGAAAAACATATTCCTATCAACATCCTCATAACAATTCACTATTTTAAACACTTCTATTTGGTCTCCTCTTAGTCTCCTGGTCTCTAGTGTTGTCAAACCACATTGTAATAAGCGACTTTCGTAAGTAAGGTCTCTCAATTCTGGAATAATTTTAGTTGCTCTTCGTTGTATTCTTTCTAGATTGTATATGTCTTTTTTTTACGATATGGCCTCCATGCTTGAATACAATATTACAAGTGTGGTCTAACTATTGCCTGGTACAAGGGTCATATTAACTGTTTCTACATGATAGTTCTCCTAATTAACCTTAGAATTTGATTTCCTTTCGAAGCAGCAATCCCATATTGCCCTGAAACTGTCATGTCAACACTAAATGTTACTCCTAAGTACTTTTCTTGTGTGGTTCTACCTAGTACAGCATCCCCCATTTTATATTCTTCATCCATGTTTCCATGTCCTGTGTGTATGCATTTACACTTCCCAAAATTTAATAACATTTGCCATTTTTCTGACCATTTAACTAATTTATCTAGATCATCCTGTAAACTTTGTTTATATGTATCATTAGTAACCTTTCTGAATACTTTTATGTCATCTACAAATTTTAGTACTTTGCTAGAAATGTCATCTTCTAAATATATATATATATATATATATATATATATATATATATATATATATATGTGTGTGTGTGTGTGTGTGTGTGTGTGTGTGTCTGTGTGTGTGTGTGTGTGTGTGTGTGTGTGTGTGTGTGTGTGTGTGTGTGTGTGTGTGTGTGTGTGTGTGTGTGTGTGTGTGTGTGTGTGTGTGTGTGTGTGTGTGTGTGTGTGTGTGTGTGTGTGTGTGTGTGTGTGTGTGTGTGTAAGCCACTTTTCTATCCAGTTGATTACATTGTCACCTATACCATGGGCTCTTAGTTTAAGTAACAATCCTTGATGTGTCACTTTATCGATAGCCAGTTGGTAATTTCTTCAGATGTATTTATTAATTTATGTTTTACAAGGAATTCCATTCGAGTAATTCACATACAACTGATATTAAACTCATTGGTCTGTAATTTTCTGGCTTGTTCCTCGATCCTTTCTTGAATAGTGGCGTAATGTTTGCTTCTTTCCATTCTGAAGGAACTATTCCTTCTTCAAGTGACAAGTTAAACAATTAAGCTAATGGTGTAGTCATTTATTATCATTTATCTTCTTAATTTTCGTTGCTATCATTTCAGGAGTTACAAATAACTGCCCTAAATGTTCTGATGTATTGCCTTCAAATTTAGTAAATGGAACTGGAAGTGAGCTGATATTTTCTGTGGTAAAAACTGAGCTGATATACTCATTCAGGACCTCTGCCGTTTGAAACCCGTCTGAAATTGTGTTTCCTCTGTTGTTTTCCAGTGGTCCGACCGTATCTTGAACTTTCTGTTTACTCCTTACATAAGCATAGAAACTCTTGCTGTAATTTTTTATATTACCTTCCAATTTTTTGTCAAAGGTTCTTTTAGATTTTTTATTTCATTTGTAGCTAGGTTAAGTGCCTCTTTGTAATTTGCATAGTCTTCGTCCTTTCTGGTACGCCTATAAACCCTCCACATAGTTTGCTTAAACACTACTTTTCTAATAGCTTCTTTTGACAAATGTTTCTTTCTATACCGTTTCCTTGTTTTTTCAAGGGAACAAATTTATCGATGATACTCTCAATTTCATATTTTAGAATATACCAACATTCAATTGCGGTCTTATTCATCAGCATGTTATTCCAATCTAGCTTCGTTAAGTTTTTTCTCAAATCTTTATTGTTACCAAAATGTATTTGATTGTGTTCACTGTTACCCAATGGTTCATGTATTTTTACATTGTCCACTAATTCTGTTTGTGATGATGAAACTATATCTATACATTTTCTCCCCTGATTGGTTCTAGCACGTGCTGAGTAAGGAAGCTCTCCTGAATTAAATATATAACTTTTGGTCCTCACCCCCTGTACTCTCTAGATATTTCCATTGTGTGTGTCCATGGTTAAAATCTCCCATTATGATACATTCCCCTTTACTAACTTCCTTTATAGCATTTTGTATTTTTGTGTTATCCTCTTCGTTTATGTTTGGACTTCGGTAAATTAATCCAATAGTTAAGTTAGAATTTCCTGAAACTATTTTGCACCAAACAGCTTCATCGTAATCTGCTTCGCTTTCTAATTATATTTTATAAGCCTGAATATATTCTTTAACATATAAGATAACTCCCCTCCCCTTCTTCCTATTCGATCTCTCCTAAACATTATGTATCCTGTCAATCCTAATTCAGTATCTGTTATGTATGTGTTGGCCCATGATTCGGTAATACCAATTATGTGAGGGTCAATATCTTCTACCATAATGTTTAATTCGTTTTCCTTATTTATTATACTCCTAACATTTAAACACACGCATCTATAAACTGTTTCAAACATGTTTTTCGGACATTCTGTTATTGGTTTATCTGTACTAGTGGCCTCTTGTCCTGCTTGAGGCATCTCTAAGTAACACCCTGTGCTTCTAGTTTAAATAGTGTTTACTACCAAAAATAGTTGATATGCTACCCATGCCACTGTCTACTGGTGCTGAGAGTCCTTTCGCAAATACTGCTGCCCCTTTCCACTTAGATGAAGCCCGTCGTTTATGTACATATACGCCCTTCCAACAAAACTTCCCCACAAATCCACAAAACCAACTTCATCTTCCCTATATTGCTTATCGACTAGCATGTTAATTGCTATCCCCCGGGAATTTCGATATCTATTACCCCTCCTTCGTATTACTGGTAAAATCCCTGACAGTATTATCTGCTCAACTCGCATCTGCTTTAGTGTTCTGACCAAATTCCTGTATTTCCTAAATATGGCAGTTGTTCCCTCCTTCTCTACGTTATTTGTCCCTACATGTACTAAAACAGAACCACCCTTGCCCGAACCCACGATGTTTTCTACCCTCTCAGTTATCGCTTCTATTTTGGCCCTATGCAAGCAAACTACCACGTCATCTCCCTTGTTTAAGACTCGGTCGGTCTTCCTAACTATTGAGTCCCCCACAAATACCCTCGCTCTCTTTATCACCCCCTCTATCACTGCCTCGGAATAGCTCTTCCGATGGATCCCCTCCATCACATTCTGTCCTGCAGCCTTGTCACTTGGTGGCAGACTGTTATCAGGCTCTCTCTCATTCAAAACTAAAACTATCTGCCTGAACCTGAGCCCAGGACTTCTCACACCCGGACTTGACGAACTCCACCCAGTTGCTACAACTGCTGCATTTTAAATGCCTGGTGGCCTTTACCTGCCGTTTTTTACGGCGCCATCACAAAATTTAGACTTAATCTTATTGCTACGTTAGTCTTGAATAAAGCTGTCAAATTAACGTCTGTGCTTATTATAGGTTTAATTATTATTATTATATGTTTAATTTGAATGTTTCGCCCGAATAACCCGTTTACATTGCAAGCTAACCGACAAGATCAATATTCATCACCATCAAACTATGTAAACATGTGGTTCATTAAACACATTTTGTCGGTCAAGATGGTAGATTATAGATTTACTAGCAAAATACCCATCGTCCGGATTGGATAACTCGGTAGATTGACTGTTTTGTTAACATGTGTGCAATTTCAAGACATACAACATTATCACATTCATGCCTTGGTACTTGGTGTTACCAGTCAATATCTTGATGGCCAGTCAATATCGTGATGGTTACGAGACAATATCTTGATAGTAACATCTAGCGACACCTTGCCCTTGTATTAAGTATCTTCGAACAATCGAACCAGTACCAAATGGTAGTCAATCTGATGAAGACAGCTGAAAGCAGCTGACAGTAACTACCGCGACTGAAAATTGTCGAAATGTTAAAAAAATTATAATTGAATGTGAAAAACGAGTCAAATCTTCATAACCAGTTAATAATAGAAAACACTTATATTTGGCCTCCTCGTAATATCCATGTATAGAAATAACAATGCTTAACATGTTTGTTTTATGAGAATGAATGAGACGATAAGATTGACATGTAATGATCAGTAGGTTTTGTAAAAAAAAAACAGTTACAGTTGACGTTCTCTCTAGTGTATTATTTGGCATTGGTGATGTGGCTTGTGATTAGTTATATGGATATAGCATGAAACTCACTGAGTGGAATCTATTTGAATTCCGTCAAATTTGTCAAACTGTTCCTTCGCTGATCTTCCTTCAAATTACTTTGTAACACGTTCTTTGTGATCCATTACTTACAGTATTGCTTTAAGTTTAACAACAAAAATGTCGCTTTGCTACGTGGCTATTTTACGACATAGTTAGGTCAACTACTAAGTTACGTAATACGTCAAATGCGCAATTGTTTCGGCTAGTGGCTAGGCGAATGACATATCGGACAACAACATACATCAAAGTATGTGTTCCCTTTTTTCTTTGTTTGCACATTTTAATTTGATATTGATTAACAGAAGAAGTAAGATTGCCAATGCCCTACATAACATCGAATAATTACAGGCAGGAATTAGCGTTAGTAAAAGTAAAGTACATATTGGATATATTCTCATAAAGAATGACATGTCACCGGAATATTATCCACCGACTGGTTGAATGCTCTCCATAACCACAAGGCGTATTTTGTTTGCATACACTTTGGAGCGTGTTACTGTGGTTATCCCAATCACCACACATCTTACCTATTTGGAAACCCCTGGACGCGTTTACTGATTGAGGCTAATACCCAGGGAGTCCAACAGACATGGAATGCTGTAAAAGGTTTGCCTCCACAAATTATATATATATATATATATATATATATATATATATATATATATATATATATATATATATATATATATATATATATATATATATATATATATATGTGTATATATATATAAATATATATATATATATATATATATATATATATATATATATATATATATATATATATATATATATATACAGATATATATATATATAATTTGTGGAAGCAAATAATATATATATATATATATATATACATATATTATTTATTTATTTATCCAGGATCACAACCTGGGTGGACAACCTTATAGACACACTACTGGAAATATGCAGGAAGCCCTTTAACAAACACGTCCAAACGTCCTACTGAATGTTTCACCCTTTTTTGGACGATAATAGCAGCTCGCGGCCGTTTGTCTACGGTACAAAATGGACGGGTTAATGTTACAAACATCACAAAAGTAATTTCTGCTGCAGTAAAGCGCAGTATATTGCACAGTAAATACCTAGAATCACCTTAAATTGGATAATCGTAGCATGGAAACCGAGGTTCTGCGAAAGAGATGTACACTTGTTGATGCCATTTTTGCTAAGCCTAATATAAAATACCATTTCATCAAACCTCTCAACACAAATTTTCCGCAGACAGAAACATTGTAAATCACTAACAATTAAGTATCATTAATCAAGCGCAAACATATTGTTAGAACTGTTGTTTGGGGTGAAAAACTTATGATTATCAAGCGACAAAAATGTTTCGGAAGAAGGCGCTACGGCACAAAATTGCTACAAATTTTCGTAAGACTCACTGCATCTTAACCAGTATATGACAAGACGCAACTTATTGATTACATGTATGCTTAACAGGGCCTTTGTTAACTTTTCTGGGACGATATTACGGATTGCCATATTTGTAAATTAATTTGGATAGTTGTTTATGGTGTCAGAGAGACACACTAAACAATGGCATGAAACCATTGAAGCTGTCTTGAAAATACTGCTTTAGAACACCATTTATTCTGTAACAGAACAGCAGAAGTAAATCCGAACATACGACTTTCAGCTTGTGGTTCTTCGAGACCAGATGTTAGAAATCCAGAAATTCTTAGAGGATTTCCCCACAGTGGTATTCTGGTTGACCTTTCTGGAGATGTCCTACATACCTCACAGCGATAAGACAACTGGACGGGACATCATATATATATATATATCAATGTTAGTTTATTTGGTTACTCATTTACAATGTTGTTACAGGTATGGTCATAAATAATTTGATTTAGTAACTCAGGAGATTCTCTGGAAACCCCAAGGGGCTTATTGCGAGAACCACCCATGATTACGTATAGTAATCTTGTCATGGAATGATGCTGCAAGTTGGCAATTATGTTAATAATACTAGATATGAAGCAAATAAAAAATTACAGCTTGGCGTCTTAATCCAGCAATCTAGTACAATCTAACGTCTTGTTAATTGAACAATATAGTGAATATTCGTTAGTATATGCAAACAAATATGTTAATAATAATAAATGTGACGCATATGGAAAATTACAAGTGGTTGTAATCCATCATTCTAGCACAATATAACAACGTGAGGCCAAAAAATAGTTGAACAATATAGTGATGATTCGTTAGTATAAAAAAAATTAAAAAAACCAACATCGTTAGCAGGTTAAGCCTGAATCAAGTCTAAATGGGAAATTAGGACATGTTGCAATATGTTGAGAGCAGGCGTTGTTTTAACTTGTTTTTAAATTTTCTGATGTAGAATTATGTATGTGTTCCGGTATGGAATTCCAGAACAAGGGCCCAGAGTATTTAATTGTAAATTTCCGTGTGTTTGTCCGTGCTTCGTGCATAAAGTAATCATTGCTGTTCCTACTATTGTGATTGTGGATTTCAATACTCCTTTGAAATAGTGTTGAGATGCTGTTTGGAAGTGCTTGACGAGAATGCTTGTACATAAGTAGCCCTAGCTGCAGTTTGTAGATATCTTAAATTTTTAGTAAATTGTTCTGTTCAAATAGCGGTTCAGAGTGAGCGAGGTAATCAGAGTTGTTAAAGATCCTAACAGCTTTTTTTGCAGCATTCTGATCTTGTTAAGTTTTGTAGAGCATGTATTAGTACATATTAGAGTACAATATTGTAGATGTGGAAGTACTAAAGAACAGTAAATCGTTTTTAAGATGCATGAGGGGAGGAAATGTTTAAGTTTGCAGAGTATGCCAATATTTTGTGCGCAAGTTTAGCTGCCAGTTTGTTCAACTGCATTGACCAATTTAAGTGTTCGTCTATATACACACCAAGAAATGTGGTGAGGTTAACTTGAGGGATGGCCGATCCGTTAATCTGTATTGCTTGAGATGAGATGTTGTACTTTTTATTTACTTATGTAAATATGATAAAGTTCGTTTTTTTTTATATTTAGGGAAAGTTTATTTGTGTGAAACCACTGCGTTATTTTTTTATTTTCATTATTAACCTCGTCTATGAGTGAAGTTAAATGTTTATGTGAATGATACATACTGGTATCATACGCAAAAAGAGTGAACTTCATAATAGTTGAAGTGTTGCAAAGGTCGTTGATGTAAAGTATAAATAATAGTGGCCCTAGTGTAAATAATAGTGGCCCTATTATATATATATATATATATGTGTGTGTGTGCGTGTGCGTGGGTGCGTGTGCGTGTGCGTGTGCGTGTGCGTGTGCGTGTGCGTGTGCGTGTGCGTGTGCGTGTGCGTGTGCGTGTGCGTGTGCGTGTGCGTGTGCGTGTGCGTGTGCGTGTGCGTGTGCGTGTGCGTGTGCGTGTGCGTGTGCGTGTGCGTGTGCGTGTGCGTGTGCGTGTGCGTGTGCGTGTGCGTGTGCGTGTGCGTGTGCGTGTGCGTGTGCGTGTGCGTGTGCGTGTGCGTGTGCGTGTGCGTGTGCGTGTGCGTGTGCGTGTGCGTGTGCGTGTGCGTGTGCGTGTGCGTGTGCGTGTGCGTGTGCGTGTGCGTGTGCGTGTGCGTGACAGTAATGATTACGAACCTACTTGTGATTTTAGAACTGTTATAAAATGTGTAAACAACAACAATTAGCATATTATTATTATTTCAATGATGACTTGTACCAAGGTCTTAAACTTACAAAAACATGACTTACATATGAATGTAATTTGCATTTGTGCCAAACCATAATTTAATTGTTAATTGAGTTAAAGTTAATTGTTTAATTTAATATAATTGAAGAATTTGGGAGGTTCATTTTATTTTATTTTATTTTATTGGAACATTCATTACTTAATTGTAATTTAATTAATTAACCTTTCAAGTAAATTGCCATATGCCTGGTCCGAATACTGATCCGTTAATCTGTATTGCTTGAGATGAGATGTTGTGCTTTTTATTTACTTATGTAAATATGATATAGTTCGTTTTTTTTATATTTAGGGAAAGTTTATTTGTGTGAAACCACTGCGTTATTTTTTTATTTTCATTATTAACCTCGTCTATGAGTGAAGTTAAATGTTTATGTGAATGATACATACTGGTATCATACGCAAAAAGAGTGAACTTCATAATTTACAGTATCCCACTCAAAACTGATTTCCAGTTTGACACCTCCCCATCAACTACAACTTGCTGTCATCTCTCGGTCAGCCATTGTTCTACCCAGTCGATTATGCCATCCCCGATACCATGGGCTTTTAATTGCAGTAGTATTCTTTGATGTGGAACTTTGTCAAAAGCTTTCCGAAAATCTAAGTATACATTATCTACTGGTGACCTTGGTGATTTCTTCAAAAAACATAACATTTATTTGTTAGGCAATACTATTATGCTTTAGGAATCCATGTTGAGATGGATTTAATAATTTATGCAAGGAAGTCAACCATAACAAGGAAATCCACTATAAATAGTATGGTCTTTAATTAACTTTTATAATACTTTACAAACCACTGATGTAAAACTTACTGGTCTGTAATTCTCTGACTTATTTCTCGAACCATTTTTAAATAATGGTATGGTGTTTGCTACTTTCCATTCAAAGGCAACAGCTCCCTCTTTTAATGACAAGTTGAACACTCTTGCAAGTGGCATACTAATTTGTTCTATTGTTTCCATTAATAGTTTGGAGGAATTCCATCCACTATAGGTGATTTATTGTCCTTCATTGCCTTTATTTTCTTAGCTACCATTTCTGGATTTACAATTAACTGCCCTAAATAATTCGATTTAGCCTCCTGAAATTTAGCACCTGGAACTGGTCATGAACTAATTTCCTCTCTGGTAAACACTGGACCGAAATATCCATTTAGGTCTTCCGACATTAAAAAACCTTGTGACATTATATTTCCAACACTGCTTTCTGGTAATTGCTTACGTTATATGCTAACTTTTGCTCATAGCTTCTGTTAGATTGTCTAATTTCATTCGTAGCTGCATTAAAGTGCTTCTTTGCAATTTGTGTACTCTTCATCCTTTCGGGTACGTTTATAAAACCTATAGTTTGCTTGCACGCTACTTTTCTAATAGCTTATTCTGATAAGTGTTTATTTCTAGGCTGTTTTCCTTGTGTTTTTTATTTCAAGGGAAAAAAATTATCAATGATACTCTCAATTTCATATTTTATAATGTTTCAACTTTCAATTGCGGTCTTATTCCTCAGGTAGAAGTTGGTATCTAAATGTCTTCTAGTTTGGACACTTGATTATAATATGATATAGAAATCTAATGTGATAGTGGTGTATTTTGGTGAAACCCAAAATATTTGATATAGTGCGGGTCCCTCAACTTACAAGTGACACAGGCTTGAATAAATATTCGAAGGTTAACTTGCAATAGCCAGCTTAGCAGCATCTGTTCAGAGTGTGCATTTATGACAGCCAACAGTACTTCACGTGTAATATATTTATTTTTATTTTTAAATGTTGCTCTCATTTTAGTAACAATAATTATTATTATAACATACATCTAATTATTAAAGTATGTGATGCATGCGCACTGAGATTTATAGTTGTACATGCCCATAGGATGCTACATAAAGCTAACGCAAACATAGCTATTTTGAATTAACAAGTCGCTAAGACGTGACACAATATCAATAGCCAAGTAGCATAACCCGTTCAAACTGGTCGAACGTCAAGCACGCAGTCTACTAAAAACAGATACTTCAGAACCACTTCCGTAATACCATTAGCAATATCGCTGTGTGTGTGTGTGTGTGTGTGTGTGTGTGTGTGTGTGTGTGTGTGTGTGTGTGTGTGTGTGTGTGTGTGTGTGTGTGTGTGTGTGTGTGTGTGTGTGTGTGTGTGTGTGTGTGTGTGTGTGTGTGTGTGTGTGTGTTGCCGATATATAACTTAACGGGACATCAGTGTGAATCGGCAAGGATATGACAGCAGCTGGACACAACAAATACGGACCGCAATATCTGCCTCGATACTATATATATATATATATATACTACTATATATATATATATATAAATATATATATATATATATATATATATGTGTGTGTGTGTATATATATATATATATATATATATATATATATATATATATATATATATATATATATATGTGTGTATATATATATATATATATATATATATATATATATATATATATATATATACAACAACACTCTTGGGTATAAATATACAACAGCACTTATGGGTGCAGATTTACAACAACACGCAATCTTAACCAACGAACTATGTGTAACATCAATGCAAACATTAACCATATCCACTTCATGTTGTCGACAACGAACACAGGAAACTTTATATTAAGACGTATTCGTCATCTGGTAATTGAAATACGCTATTTGCAGTAGGTTCTATTTACCTAAGTCGTCACTACATACACCTAAGAGCCAGTTTACATGATGTTTTGTCCATCTGCAACTTGGGACAATTGTTTTATCGTACATAATCAACAACCTCTCGACACTAATATTGCGCGAAACCGTCTTAGCCTATCACGCCGTAGACACAGCTATGCAGCAGACCAACTAGTCTGATTACATTTAAAGATCCCTCCTCTATTCGATTTTTTCCTTCTCATTTCAAATATTTTGTTTTTAATCAAACCTATCTAGTCAACATTCTAGCACGTTTGTGCAACTTTTGTATGTAGATTCTGTGAAATCATCAGACAGACTGTTAAATTACTTAATGGTTGCTCAAACATTAATTGAAGTGAAAATAGAAGAAAGTGGAAATGTAAATGACCAAGTCAGGTCGTTAGTTAACGCTTGCTGTAAGTCAGCATAGTTCAGTTCCGATTCCATCAGGGCGATTTCGTTAGCATAGATGTGTTGCGTTGATGCTGTTTGCGGGATGTCCGAGGTGTACATGTTAAAGAGCTTCGGAGCAAGAACTGAACCTTGTGGTCCCCGTTCTTGACGGTGTATGTTTATGACGTGTCTTTGCCGGCGTGTAGCTTGAAGCTTCGGTTTAAAATAAGTTCTTGTTCAAACCGGACCATGTGTTTGTGTAGTTCTCCTTATACTTCACAACCACATATTTCGTACTACTAATAATATCGTCCTTGAGCAGTCGTGTGTCTCCACACATAAGGCGAATTGATAGCGAGAATTACGTATTAAAAAAACCGGCTGATCGACGGCAGGTACCTGAGTTTGTGCAACTGATATTGCTTCGTACATTAATAGAACAGTCAAAAGTTAAGGAGGCAGTCTCTCAGACAAAGATACTTCAGAACCACTTCAAACGTACCACTAATAATATCACTCCCATGCAGTTTGCTTTATATCCACACGTTAGATAAATTGATAGCGAGTATTAACAAGGTTCGTTTTGACATTGTGATCGTGTAACTGCGTGATTACTGCACCATCACATGATCACTGCACCATCACATGATCACTGCACCAACACATGATCACTGCACCAACACATGCCTTCTGTAATGTTTCCGTATCATTCTTCTTCAGGACAACATTTGTGGTTCAACTAAGATTAAGTAGTGTCTAGTTCTTCTTAAGGACAGTACTCAATTGAGATTAATCAGTGTCTCGTTCTTCTTCAACACAGTATTTGTGTCTTAGCTTAGGTTAGTGTCTTGAAGATGCTACACAGCGATGCAATAGGAAAAGGGCTACACCATATTTAAGATAGACAAACCTATAACGCAGTGCAGCAGTATAAAACTACTCGGCTTCAGCTCTTTAAATGGTATCAGGATATAGGACAAAATCACTATACCACGGTGTAGATGTGCCCCTTAAATGTATATTTCGGTATTATAATAATAATGTATTTATTTCCAACAATTCATATATGCAGTGTATATACATACATTGCTAATGCAGAACATTTATATATATATATAATGCTAATTTAAATCATGTATATTTAAAGGATGAATAGTTACAATCATAGTGTGCTAGAATCTTATACTGGAAACGCAGACGATTGAAGTGTAAACTTATGTGTATTCTATCTTTTCGCATTGATTTGTTATAATATCATGTATACATATACACAGGTACACACATACACATATACATATATACTATTCATATTTTATATAGTAGTCCCTTTTATCATACTGATAAAACACATATAAATGACCTAGATCATACATCAAAGTATTATGATATTTAATTAAACCTGTATATACATATATATATATATATGTTTAATTAAATATATTAAATTATAACGATAACAAATATATGTGCTGCGATGACACACTGTATGAGAAGACTGCATACTCGAAATGTTGTTACGGCGAGATGACAGACGGAAGGCTGTATGCCTGCCACTTTTAGAAGAGGGCAACAACATCGATTAGGTAGACCTTTCTGGAGCGACAGGTCGCGGGACGGCCTCGTGCAGATATACCTGTCTCGAGGTTGTTTAAATCCTGCAATCCCAGTCCATTCATGTTATCGGAATTTAATTACACTCGATGGAATGTATGCGCGCACACACAAATATATATATATATATATATATATATATATATATATATATATATATATATATATGTATGTTTCCACACACGTGCATGTGTGCATCAATGTATGTATATAGCATCTATATAAAGGGACGTCTCGCAGCATCCCAAACACTGACTAATTTACAACGAACGCAACTGTTGTTCCATTGCAAGTGCTACTTCGTCCGTCGCGTCACTTGTAGACAGAGAATACTTGATCAAACTTGTGTCTTTATTTCGCAGATTGCAACGGCGAGTACGTAGACCACAGCCGTGAGTGTTGCTGTGGCGCAAAACTACACGACATCAAAAACGTCCTCAAGTGTTTCGGATTGAAAAAGTTGTATGACTCAGCTCTCGCCTCTGTATTCATTGAAGCGTATATATATATATATATATATATATATATATATATATATATATATATATATATATATATATATATATAACAATATATATATAAAACAATGTGAAAGGTTGATAGGCGTACCAGAAAAGATGAAGACTACACAAATTACAAAGAGGCACTTAATGTAACAACGAACGAAATTAGAAAATCTAAAAGAAGATATGAGCACAAATTGTAACATAAATAATAACAGCAAGAATGTTCAGGCATATGTCAGGAGTACACAAAAACTACGAAACAAGGTTGGACCACTGGTAGACAGTGCTGGAAATATATTGTCAAAAGTTTTTTAATAGCGGAAGACATAAATGGATACTACAGTTCAGTGTTTACCAGAGAGGATATTAGTTCACTACCAGTTGCAGATGCTAAATTTCAGGAGGCTAAATCGGAAAAGGTAGGGTAGTTAATTGTAAATCCGGAAATAAAGAAGGAATGGTTCCTTTTGAATGGAAAGAAGCAAACATCATGCCATTATTTAAAAAGGGTTCGAGAAAGTTAATTAAAGACCATATCGTGGACTTCCTTGTTAGGCATAATTTATTAAATCCATCTCAACATGGATTCCTAAAAGCGTGGTCATGCTTAACGAATATGTTGTGTTTTATTTTGTAGAAGTCACGAAGTTGACAGAGGGATTACCAGTAGATATTGTATATTTAGATTTTCAGAAAGCTTTTGACAAAGTGACATATCAAAGATTACTACTTCAATTAAAGCCCATTGTATCGGGGATGGCATAATCGACTGGATAGAACAAAGGCTGACTGACAGAAGGCAGCGTGTTGTAGTATATGGGGAGGTTTCAAATTGGAAGTAAGTGTTGAGTGGAGTACCACAAAGATCAGTATAAGAACCTTTTTTATTCTTAATATATATCAATTATTTGAACGATAATATAACAAGCAACGTATTGACATTTGCGGAAAACATAAAGGTGTTTAGAAGGTTTAAAATGAGGGTGATTATGAATATTTATAAAACGATATAACCCAATTAGTTAAATGATCTGAGAAATGTTGGGGAATGTAAATGCTTACACACACGACACGGGAACTTGGATGTAAACTATACAATGGGAGATACTGTTCTAGGTACTACTGTAAAAGAAAAGGTTATAGGAGTTACAATAAGTGCTGATATGAAAGAGCAGTGTGGTATTGCAGCTTCAAAAGGTAATCACATTATTGGGTTGACTAGGAGAAACATAACATACAAGGAACAAAAACTAATTATATCTCTGCATAAAGCAATAGTTAGGCCTCATTTACTGTATGCATGCATGGAGACCACTTAGTAAGAAGGATATATATATATATATATATATATATATATATATATAAAAGGTTCTTATACTGATCTTTGTGGTACTCCACTCAACACTTACTTCCAATTTGAAACCTCCCCATATACTACAACACGCTGCCTTCTGTCAGTCAGCCTTTGTTCTATCCAGTCGATTATGCCATCCCCGATACAATGGGCTTTAATTGAAGTAGTAATCTTTGATATGTCACTTTGTCAAAAGCTTTCTGAAAATCTAAATATACAATATCTACTGGTAATCCCTCTGTCAACTTCGTGACTTCTACAAAATAAAACACAACATATTCGTTAAGCATGACCACGCTTTTAGGAATCCATGTTGAGATGGATTTAATAAATTATGCCTAACAAGGAAGTCCACGATATGGTCTTTAATTAACTTTCTCGAACCCTTTTTAAATAATGGCATGATGTTTGCTTCTTTCCATTCAAAAGGAACCATTCCTTCTTTATTTCCGGATTTACAATTAACTACCCTACCTTTTCCGATTTAGCCTCCTGAAATTTAGCATCTGCAACTGGTAGTGAACTAATATCCTCTCTGGTAAACACTGAACTGTAGTATCCATTTATGTCTTCCGCTATTAAAAAACTTTTGACAATATATTTCCAGCACTGTCTACCAGTGGTCCAACCTTGTTTCATGGTTTTTGTGTACTCCTGACATATGCCTGAACATTCTTGCTGTTATTATTTATGTTACAATTTGTGCTCATATCTTCTTTTAGATTTTCTAATTTCGTTCGTTGTTACATTAAGTGCCTCTTTGTAATTTGTGTAGTCTTCATCTTTTCTGGTACGCCTATCAACCTTTCACATTGTTTGCTTGTACGCTATTTTTCTAATAGCTTCATTTAACAAGTGTTTCTTCTAGACCATTTTCCTTGATCAATCATCAATGATACTTTCCATTTTTTATTTTTAAATGTTCCAACATTCGACTGCGGTCTTATTCCTCAGATAGAAGTGGTAATGTCTTCGTGTTCGTACCCGTTACTTAAAATTAATATCATAATGGGAATGGGACGGGACACTTGATTATAATATGATGTAGAAAGGTGACATCATATTGGTGTATTTAGGTGAAATCCAGAACAATTTTTATATAATTCAGGACACTAAACTTATAAATGACACAGGCTTGAATAAATGTTCGAAGGTTACTTTGCAATAGCCAGTTTAGCAGCGGCTGTTCAGAAAGTGCTTTTGTGACAGCAAACAGTACTTCACGTGTAGTTGATTTATTTTATTTTATTTATTAACTGCTGCGCTAAGTCTAATTTGGTGTAAATGATTGTGTGCATGGGAAAGCGAGTTATGTTCACTGATCAACTGAGAAATAACCATAAACATACAGTGCAGGTTTATTGACAATCGTCCTGGTCACTGCACGAATATGGAAACAAAATCACAGGGCAAATTATTCGCCGTGAAATAGGCAAATAACAGCGATTCTGCATAATTCAAATTTACCTGGACAATTTGCAAGGATGCAATTTGTTTGGTTAAATTCCGATCTGTATCTTAAAGGTGATACGAATGATCTGCATGAAATCCATCAACAAATCCGCAAACTGACACACGCGACAACGCTCAGACGCGCACACACAAGCATACAAATATGACGATCTGACTCCAGATATCAACTTTACAAAATGTTGCTGACATTTTAGCAATCCTATAATATATATCAAATTATTAAAGTATGTAATGCATGCGCAGTAGGAATTGTATTTGTACATGTCATAATGATGCTATATAAAGCTAACGCAAACATGGCTATTCTGAACTAATAAGTATCTAACACGTGACACAAGTCAATCCATCTCAATAGCCATGTCACATAACCCGTTCAAACTGGTCAAAGGTCAAGCTCGCAGTCTACCAAAAACAGATACCTCAGAACCACTTCCCTCATACCACTAATAATATCGCTCTCGGGCAGTTGTGTAAGCGACTTGATAGCGAGCATTACACAACCGGCTGATCAACGACAGGTAGTTGTGTGTGTGTGTGTGTGTGTGTGTGTGTGTGTGTGTGCGTGCGTGCGTGCGTGCGTGCGTGCGTGCGTGCGTGCGTCGTGCGTGCGTGCGTGCGTGCGTGTATGTTCGCAAAATCAATTTTAAATTAAGCTAGGGAAACAATCTACCTATAAGAAACGATTTGACATGATTTTTATTATTTCCAGATACAGGATGCGCAACTTCGGTGTTCTTGTTCTGATTTTCATCGCTCACGGATGTGGTGACGCGTTTCTCTTTGACAAAGGTGAGTTCGAAGTCTTCGCCGAACTGAACAGATTGGGGATGTTGCAGAATGTAAATGATATGTATCCTTTTTATTTCTTATCTGGGACGACCGGTTAAGTTTGTTATATATCCACACGTATTAACAAACCGGCTGATCGACGGCAGTTACTTGTGTTTGTGTAACTGATCCTGCTCAGTACATTAATAGAACATTCAAAAGTTAAGGAGGCAGCCTCTCAAACAAAGATCTTCAGAACCACTTCACACGTACCATTAATAATATCACTCCCGAGCAGTTTGTCGTATGTCCACACGTTAGACGAATTGACAGCGAATATAGCGTATTAACAAGGTTCGTTTTGACATTGCGAACGTGTAACTGCATCATCACTGCACCATCACATGATCACTGCACCATCACATGATCACTGCACCATCACATGATCACTGCACCATCACATACCTTCTCAACAGTTGTGTCTCAACGAAGATTAATTACTGTCTAGTTCTTCTGCATGACAGTTTTGTGTTTCAACTTAGACTAACTACTGTATCGTTCTTCTTAAGGACAGTACTTGTGCCTCAATTGAGATTAATTCGTGTTTCATTCTTCTTCGAGATAGTATTTGTGTCTCAACTTAGATTAGTGTCTTGAAGATGTTACACAGCGATGCAATAGGAAAACGGCTACACCATATTTAAGATAGACAAACCTACTACGCAGTGCAGCAGTATAAAACTACTCGGCTTCACCTATTTAAATGGATATCAGGATATATGACAAAATTACCCTTGCCAATATCCTCCCGGATAAAATCCCCCAGTAAAATACATGTAATATATATCAATCTAAATAAATGGTATTGATGAATTTACCCCTGTATGACATATTATGACTTTAATATCCGGGTACTTTGAGATGAGCCTACCAAGGAATGCTCTAATTTGAACGCAGGCTTGATACATAAAAATTATATTCACTCAAAATTGCGTCTTCTTTGATTTCCTTAAATTACCCGTGACTCAGTATATCACACCTTGCAACTGTCATCGGCAGTGACCTGTGAACCAAACTTCTTTGAATGTTCCCTGCTCTGGAAGTGTTTCTTGTAGTCTCATGTAAAGCACTGTCTACTATACAACGGTGTAGATGTGTAGTGGTAGTGTTTCTTGTAGTCTCGTGTAAAGCACTGTCTACTATACCACGGTGTAGATGTGTAGTGGTAGTGTTTCTTGTAGTCTCGTGTAAAGCACTGTCTACTATACCACGGTGTAGATGTGTAGTGGAAGTGTTTCTTGTAGTCTCGTGTAAAGCACTGTCTACTATACCACGGTGTAGATGTGTAGTGGAAGTGTTTCTTGTAGTCTCGTGTAAAGCACTGTCTACTATACCACGGTGTAGATGTGTAGTGGAAGTGTTTCTTGTAGTCTCGTGTAAAGCACTGTCTACTATACCTCGGTGTAGATGTGTAGTGGAAATGTTTCTTGTAGTCTCCTGTAAAGCACTGTCTACTATACCACGGTGTAGATGTGCCCCTTAAATGTACATTTCGGTATAATAATAATAATATATTTATTTCCAAAATTACATATATGCAGTGTATATACATACATTGAAAATGCAGAAAATGTCTATACAATGTTTATTTAAATCATGTACATTTAAAAGATGAATAGTTACAATCATAGTGTGCTACAATCTTATACTGGAAACGAAGAGAACGTGTGAACGTACGTGTACTCTCCCCTGTTTCATTGATTTGTTATACTATAATGTATACATATATACATGTACACTCATACACGTACACATATAGATATATATTATTAATCTTTTATATAGTAATCAATTTTATCATACTGATAAAAGACATATAAATGACCTAGATCGTACATCACGCTACTATGATATTTAATTAAACCTGTTTATATATAGATATATATATATATATATATATATAAATATATATATATATATATATATATATATATATATATATATACTTCCATACTGCATGTCTGATTTTGCATTCAGCTATAATTCCCAGTGTATATATATATATATATATATATATATATATATATATATATATATATATATATATATATATATATATATATATATATAATTATATATATATATATATATATATATATATATATATATATATATATATATATATATATATATATATATATATATATATATATATATATATATATTTAAATAATTATATATATATATATATATACTGGGATATATAGCTGAATACAAAATCAGACA